>CM038009.1:9480952-9514739 GCA_021234005.1 Nephelium lappaceum
ACCATGGGGAGATAATAAAATATATACAACATCTTTTAAAGTCGAATAAAAATAAAAGTAGGTAATCACATCAGCACTATCGCCGCGACTGTCTAGTATATTCTCGGGGTAATCTGCAGCTATGGTACCTGTGCCTGGGGAGGTTTATTTGAAAAATACAGAAAACGTTTGATGAACTTTGAAAAGTCAGTGAGTGTCATATAATATATTTAAAACCATATTTTCATAAAAGTCTCCCTAAAACAGTTTTAATAATTCGAATCAAATCTATTTATTCTAAATTGAGTTTCATGCATTAATATTATAAAACACATGTTGCACGGTTTTCCATTTCATAAACGGATCTACTATAACTGCGGGGTTTTTATTCTAAAAATCTTTTCCTTTTATGAAACGAACTGGTCCGACTCCGCTCATAGGTGTCCTGCCAACCAACCATTTTCATTATCATAAACTGGATATGGTCCGACTCCGCTCGTAGGTGTCCTGCCAACCAATCCGGCTCTCGCCAACCTCTAGTGATCTGTGCCACATGGCACCCTAGTATGGAGTAGGATCTTGAATCGCTCTCTATCCGGTTCAAGTAGCAGAATACTGCATCGCTACAGAGCAAAACTCTATCTTGCTCTGGTGTAAGCTAGCTAATAATATACCCTCTACATACATTGGGCTAATCTCTTGGACATCTGACTGACACGACTACTTGCGGGTACCTCCGATGGTTACTATAGTTAGTGACATACTGACACTACTAACTCTACCAATGCACATTTTCGGTACTCAACCCAGACCGGTAATATTCTGATACTCTTTGGGTAAGCCAAAAGTTTTACTTTTCACCTTTTTAAAACTAAAATCTATTTTATTTACAATTCAAAATGAAAAATCATCGTTTTAAACGAAAATACAAAGATTATATTATTCGTTACCATGAAACTTATCATTTAAATCATATTTCGCTTTTATCAAAACCTTCAATAAGCATGAAACATTCATTTATAATTCAAATCAACACAAAACTCATTGAAAATCATTTTGACACTCACCTTAGCTAACAATCACTTCCGAATAGCTCTCCGGAAGGCTCCAAAACACTCCCTATCACTCTTCCCTTGCTCCACCAACTTTCTTGTCACCTACACAACATATATATACATAACATTTACGTTCGCATCAACTTCTGAAAACTCGAAATAACTAAAATTACACAATTACCCCCAAGTGACCCGTTTTACTCGTAAACCTTCGTTTTTCGTTCCTGTATCGATTCTAAGGTTTTGAACTCAGTTTTCTTCATCTAGAACCTATTTACTACCACTTAGGTTCGTTCTAGCACTAACATAATCGCGTTCGGAGGTCCGAAACAAAAATCGTTCTATTTCGACCCCTTTTGGCCGAACCTATTCCCTAGCCCAATCGGGCGGTTTTCTTTCCTCCATTTTCACTCCAATCATCTCCCTAACTCGTCATCTAGTCGGTCCAAGTGTCGATACGGAAAGAAACGGTCATCGAGTAAGCGTTTTAGGCTAAAAACGCGTTATTTTTGCTACTAATTTTTAGGAGTTTTCTTGGTTTTGAGTTCTAAATTTTCGACTTTTAATAATCTCAACATGCCTAATTAAATTTGTTAGGGTCATCCGAACACTCAACGGACGCATTATGGATCAATTTACGGATTTTTCCTTCAAACTAGTTTATCGCGCGATTTAGTTTCTCTTTAAATTTTTGATATTTTCTTAGTTTCCTAAACTCCCTATCAACACTAATCCACTTATTTTTCAACTCATTTTTACTCAAAACCAACCAACAAACAAATCATAATAAATCTATTTCAAACTCAACTTAAACACCAACAAAATCATCAATTTCAACATAAACAACTCACCTTTTTTTCTCTTCGCGTTGACTTCGTTTTAGGGATGATTTTGGTAACAGATCTGGTGCAAAAATGGATGGGTTTTTGGTTGGATCTTCCTCTCTTCCTCTCTCTCTCTCTCCCCCTCCATTTCACCGTTGATTTACCGTCGGTTCTGCACGCATGGAGGACTGGTTTCGAGCTGAAATCGAGCTCGGTTGAAGCTGGAAATGGCGTGAATCAAGCTAGTTTTGCGTCGGGTTCGGCTGGAGCAGCTCATTGGCGTCGTCTTGCTCCGATCAGCATTCCGGTTTGCGCGACGATAGGTCTGGTTCGGTAGCTTCAGGCCGTGCTTCGCGGCTGGTCTACGACGGTTCGAGCTGGTTCTGTGTGCTAGTTGGTGCGGCGACGGTGAGGTCTGGTCGGCATCAGTGTCGGTGTCAGCTTTTCTTCTTCTTCTTCTTCTTCTTCCGGTGGACGTCAACGTCGGCGTCAGCTTCTTCTTCTGGTGTTCTTTTTCTTCTTCTAGTCGGCGTCAGCTTCTTCTTCTAATGTTTTTCTTTTTCTTCTTCTGGTCAGCGTCAACTTTTTCTTCTGGTGTTCTTCTTATTCTTCTTCTTCTGGTGTTATTCTTCTTCTTCTTCTTATTCTGGTGTTCTTCTTCTTCTTCTGGTCGGCATCAGCATCGGCGTCAGCTTCTTTCCTCTTCTGGTCAGCGTTAGTGTCGGTGTCAACTTTTTCTTCTGGTGTTCTTCTTCTTCTTTTTCTTCTTCTTCTTCTGGTCAAGCGTTAACTTTTTTTCTTCTTTTTCTCTTTCTTCTTCTTCTTCTTCTTCTTCTTCTTCTTCTTTCTGGTCGATGTCAGCGTCGGCGTCAGCTTCTTCTTCTGGTGTTCTTATTTTTCTTCTTCTTCTTCTTCTTTGGTCGGCGTCAGCTTCTTCTTCTGGTGTTCTTATTTTTCTTCTTCTTCTTCTTCTGGTCGGTGTCAGCTCGGCGTCAGCTTCTTCTTCTGGTGTTCTTCTTTTTCTTCTTCTTTTTCTTGCCATTGTCGGCGTCAGCGTCGGTCTTCTTCTTCTTCTTCTTCTCTTTGTCGACGTCAACGTCGATCTTCTTCTTCTTCTTATTCTTCTTCTTCTTGTTCTTGTTCTTGTTGTTTTCGACGTCAGCATCGGTCTTCTTCTTCTTCTTCTTCTTTTTCTTCTTCTTCTTCTTCTTCTTCTTATCGACGTCAGCGTCGATCTTCTTCTTCTTCTTGTTCTTGTTGTTGTTGTTGTCGGTGTCAGGGTCGATCTTCTTCTTCTTTTTCTTCTTCTTTCTTCTTGTCGGTGTCAACGACGGTTATTGTCAGCGTCAGCGTTGGTCTTCTTCTTCTTCTTCTTCTTCTTCTTCTTCTTCTTCTTTCTCTTCTCGTGCAACAGTTTCTGTTTTTGTTTCAACTCACTGTTCGAGCTTCTCTTCTTCTTTCTCTTCTCGTGCGACAGTCTCTGTTTTTGTTTCAGCTCACTGTTCGAGCTTCACCTTTTTTATTAAACCAACTTTTGCTTCTTATTTTCCTCCACAATCAACTTTTTCTCATTCTTCTTTTTGTTTTTCTTCTTCCTCTTTCTCTTCTCGTGAGACAGTCTCTATTTTTGTTTCAGCTCACTGTTCGAGCTTCTCTTCTTCTTTCTCTTCTCGTGCGACAGTCTCTGTTTTTGTTTCAGCTCACTGTTCGAGCTTCACTTTTTTTATTAAACCAACTTTTGCTTCTTATTTTCCTCCACAATCAACTTTTTCTCTTCTTCTTCTTCTTTCTCTTCTCGTGTGACAATCTCTGTTTTTGTTTCAGCTCACTGTTCGAGCTTCATTTTTTTTATTAAACCAACTTTTGCTTCTTATTTTCCTCGACAATCAACTTTAAAAATTACGATCACATCCTGAGAAAATTTCGGTCTCCTCCCTTAGCTTTTAACTCAATTCTGCTTTGACCACAATTATTAAAACTTATCTTCATTTTAGTCCATTGTCATATTAAATAATTACTCAATTTCATTTACCATTTTACCTTTCCGATTAATCTTCAATCGAGTTTAAATCGATCTCTATGGGTCCCCTAAAACCTCAAGCTTTTCAATGGACCATTTAAGGTCTCTAATAATTATTTAGGACTATTTCTAGGAAACTCATAAAATTAAACTAGAGGGTTTATAGTTACAATTTAAAAATCCCTTAATTATAAAGCATTAGAAAAAAAATTATTTGTGATCATAATATAATCTTTGACAATCAAATTATGTAAACTTTATATTTAAATTAGAAATTAAGTTTTTGCCAGAAATAAAACTTAAGCAAATATAACATAGCGTATTTTTTATGCAAAAGAGTTTTTTTTTATCACTTTATTGTTTATAAACAAATATAAATTACTAGAATAATTTAAAAATAAGAAATAAAAAATAAATCATGATTATACTTTAAAAAATTAGGTATAAAAAATTAAAATTTATATTTCCTAATTTTAAGATTCATTTATTTGAATTTTAAGTCAAATTGGAGATATGTAGGGGTGGGCATCTCTAACCCAATCCGATAAACTCAACCCAATCCGACCACTTTTTATCAGTTTGGGTTGGGTTAAAGATTAAACAATTGGAATGTTAGGTTGGGTTAGATTGAAAATTAAATTGGGTTGGGTTGGATTGAAAAATTTTCAACTCAACCCGACAAACGTTCATCCCTAGTTCTAAATCCAAGATTTTCTCATTCTTCTATAAGAATATTTGCTAGAGAAGATGATCAAGGACAGTCTTTGTGGTGAATTGAATCTTCTATTTTGAAAAATTGAATCTTTATCTGTACTTATTTTATTTGTAATTAAATTATTAAGACTGTGAGAGTTATCAACTAAACCTTTTATGGCTTTGTAATTGATTAAATCAAACTCGATCAATCCAACCCAACTCGACTCGACTATTATTAGATTTTTCAGCCCAACCCACATTGGTAAAGGGATTTCAACCCAACCCAACCCGAACTTGAAAACACCCACGCCTAGAGATATTAATATTACACTTAGAATGTCTAAGAAGATATTAATATTTCAATAAAAATCGTAAATGCATTTAAATTTACTTTTTATAATATATATTATTATAATAGAGATTCTAACAAATAACGGCTAAATGTTTGAATAAAAATCAAGAAAATAATAAAATTAAATATTAATAAAGATAAGAATAGAAAAATAAATTAATAAAATAAGAAATCTACACTTTACTTTTGTAATTAATATATTTAGAGATATATGTAAAAAATTTAATAAAAATCTTGTAAAAGATAAAACTGAAAAAATAATAAATAAAATTTTGAAAAATTCAGGGGGCACTTGTCCCCCGTCATTAGGTATTGAGTCCGCCTATGCTAATCGAACCAAAGGTATATATAAACTAATAATTTAAATTAAACAATCATTCATTTAGTTAAGAAGAAAAATATCAGTTTGATTCATAACCCAATTCGATTCTATTTTTGTGTGAAAATAAATACAAAATTTTGAAAAAAAAAAGTGTTATATACTTCTATTGGGTCATTAAAACTGTTTTTGATTGTAATGTAAAAGAATTTGTAAGAAGTCTTGAAACATGTAATTTTTTTTTTTCATTTTTATATTTCTATTTAAAGTATTGCCTAAAACTTAAATAAGATTCTAAAATTTGAAAATTACTTATGGATCATGAATCATACACCTTTTTCCTATTTTATTCGATCTTGCATGCTCAGATAACTTTTTAAGTTAATTAATTTACTACATTGATGCAGCCTGGTTCAGATTGGCTTTATGTTTATCCAAGACGAATCCGGGATTTGTTGCATTATACCAAGAAAAAGTATAATAATCCTCTCATCTACATTACTCAAAATGGTATCAACTCAATGATCCTTCTCTCAATTGTTGCATAAAGTCATGATCTTTTCCATTTATAAGAACATAGTAGAGTGTTTGGAAGTGCTTTTGGTGTGTTAAAAGCTTCACCTTTGAATGTTAAAAGGGCTATGGGCATTTTTTTATTGTTATTATTTTTTTTACAAAAGGAAAAGCACGAACCGCGCCTTTTTGACTGAAAAAATAAAAAAAAAAAACAAAAACAAAAAACAAAAAAAATCAAGTACTTTCTACAAATTTATAAGTACTTTTTCCAAACTCACTTTTTCACATTCAGAATCACTCTATTTACCAGTCATGGAATGATATATGAATGAAATAGGCTATTATTATTAGGGATTAATGAAGTGAACAATGCAACATTACCGTTAGACAAAGCCCTTGTTGATAACGTGAGGATTAATTACTATTACAAGCATCTTTCTTTCCTCAAAGAGGCCATCAAGTAAGTGCTTCCGTTAACTATCTTAGAGGGCTTATTCCGTTAAAGTAAGAGTATATATACGGCCTATATTTAGTTACCATGTTTGAATTTTTACTAAATTTCGTATATTAAGTGTTAACCATTGAATGCATTTGATAGGGAGGGTGTGAATGTGAAGGCATTTTTTTGCATGGTCATTGTTAGACAACTTTGAGTGGACTTCAGGTTACACATTGCGCTTCGGCATCAACTATGTGGATTTCAAAAATGCATTGAAAAGATACCCCAAACTCTCAGCTGAATGGCTCCAGAATTTCCTCAAAAAATAGACAACATATAACATTATTATTTTCTAATTATTTGTTTTGTTTATTAAAATACCACATTTGATGCAACAACTCGATCTGAAAACCTAGACGTCCGGTGACTGGTGAAGAAGACAAAGAAAAGGAGAGAAGAAGGAGAAGAAGAAGAAGAGAAAGATGGACGGTGAATCTCCATTTTTTTTTAATTTATTTATTTTTTAAAATATAAAAGATTTTTTTTCTAATTTTGGTTTTCTAAAATTAATCACCACCGTCCATCAACATGATGGACGGTGCAGATCTCATTTTTTGTTTTTCTTTTTTAAAAAAAAAATAATTATTTTATAATTTAAAAATTATTTTTAATTTTTTTAATTATTTCCAAAATTTAAAGATTTTTTTAACTAGATCTCAACTGTTTATTTTTTAAATGAACAGTTGAGATTTTTTAAAAGATTTTTTTTTTTCCCTACAAAAGTAAGGTCATAAATTAGTTAATTAGGGATATTTTTATCATTTTGCTCTATTTTGTCATTTTTCAATTAGCTCAAACGGTCAATATAGTCAAACTATTAGTACAGGAAAGTCATTATTACAAAATGCAAAAGTGATTTTCGATTGTAATAAGATATATTTCTAGAGGCTTTTCGGTAATTTTCTCATTGTTATAATTATAATGACTTCCTCAAATAAATTAAATAAATGTTATTCTTGTATATGGAATTAAATAACTACTATTTGGGGTGGTCAATTATAATGGATTTAGGGTCTGTTTGTTGGTTAGGATTGGATGGGATTGGACAAAACATGTTTGTTAAGGAGATGAGATTGGACAAATTATAATTACACCTCCTCTTTTATCCCATTAGAATGGGCTAAATTAGTCCCACCCAAATTGGTGGGACTAATTAATCCGCTCTCATGTTCCTTCTATTTTTTATGCTTTCCTTATATTTATTTTTTTAATGTTTGTAATGATTTATATTTCTAATATTTATTACATTTAAGATTAATTTAATGTATTTGTATCAATAATTCAATCCTAACTGCGCCAAATATATCATAGTTCTAATTTAGTCCAATCCAATTTAATCTCATCTCTTGAAAATAATACAATCTTATCCCAAGCAACCAGTGCACCCTAGGTGGAAGGACAAGAGATCAAGATTCGAAAAGAAATTTAAGTAATTTAATATAAATCAGTGATTGTAAAATCTACTCTTGATTGTAATTAGGAAGATCAAATGGACTAAAAAATAATAATAATGATCTTGAAAACTGAACAAAGCATATTATGCCAATCTGTCGAAATTTTATTGGTAGTTCATCTTTTATTTTGCACTAGGAGAAACTAAACTTTATTCAAGGAACAAAAAGCTAGAGAGTTTGTTTGGTAGGAAATAAAGAGCAGTCATAAAAGCAGTGAACTATTGAGCTAAAAGTCAAGAAGCACGGAGCTTGTGATCAATTAATGGTTGTTTTTCTCTAGAAAATCTAGATAGAAATGCTATACGGAACACCTTTCCCAGTCACGCCAGGCCCTGAAAATGGCTTCAACAGCTCGTAAGGCAACATCCCAGCTCCATTTCTGTTTTTAAAATCCGGGTTTGCATTTCTATCATCAACAATCCCTTCCAACTCCTTCAACCTCCCGTTGAACCTCTCAAATGCAGCATTTATAACCGGATCTTCTTTCCATGACGGTTCTGCTATCTCACCTATGTACTCTTCATCCGGTGAATGACTCGACAGAACATCTAGAACAGCCATCACCTTCGCGGCTTGTATTTGTGAAGGGAAGCTACTCAAAAGCACGGCTTCTGGCTTTTTCAAGAAGAAGTTCCAATTTTCCTCTGTTGGTTCCTCATCAGGCATGTTGAGTCTCGCAATGGTAGGCCTGTTAGGGAAATAGCCTCCGTATGCGTACTGGCCAAAGTTCACGGCCGAATGGTGTGCAGAGGCCACCCAAACTATGGTTGTGATGATCTCAATCAAGTCTTCTGGGTTTTTCAGTGCAGGCCACCATGGTTCATCCTTCTTGTCACCGTGTCCAACGTTCTTGATTTCGGACCACCATGCATGGAGCTCTTTGTCTGATTCTACAAGACTTGGCTTTGGGTAGTAATGTTTGACATAGTCGCTAACCCATTGTTTTATGGAGTCCCATAGTATTAGACCATCATTTGCAAAAGGGTAGTCTTCTATTGTTAGCTTCAGGCCATGCGGAGAACTTGGATCTTCAACAGCCAATCCCCTAGTTAACCAAACAATAAAAACAATCAAATATAGGATTGAGAAAAAAATACACAAAACTGATCTTCTACTTCTCCGCAAAATTAGTACTAGACGTATTTTCATTATTTCATTATTAAAAAACCAATTTCAAAAGCTTTGAATTGGATTCAAGAAACTAGTGAATGAGTTATATTACCTGCTGATAAGGTCTTTTGGAAGTGCCTGATGGTCAAACCGCCACTGCTTGTCGTAGGCAACAGAGCTTAACTCCATAGAATACTTGCCAGGAGAAAATGAGGATTCAATGATTCCATCCGCATTGATTAGAGCCAATCGAGCTAGAGCATTGATCTCCATTGTGTACCTGAAATGGGGTTGAAGTAACCTGTAGATAGGATGCATCGAGCTAAGTTGTCGATTGGTTGCGATTATGTAAGGTTCGGTGCAGCAATGAGTTCTCAACCTGCAAGGAAAATAGATGTGTACTAGCCATGTTAATGCAAGTTAAATAGACTAAATTTTCACTTTATACCATTAAATAGAGATGGTCACTTAATTGTGGGTTTAAAAATCGACATTACATTGTCAAAACATTAAAAATAAGATATATAGTTACTTGATTGATCGAATCTTGATTTAAATCTTAAAGCTTTAAGTTATACAATTCAATTAGTAAATTATGTGGATACTCTTTTTCAAACTAATACATATGGTACTTTAATTTGAAACTCTTGAATTTAATAGTGTGGACTAAGTCTCTAAATACCATTTGAGGATAGCAATCATGCATTATAATGGTATAATAATTGAATTGAGAACATTAAAGATGGGGGATATATATACCAGTGGCTGACAAGCTCGTGGTAACCAGAATCATGGGCAAGGACATGAGCTTTGGCGAGCTTCCAAAGCCAGCATTCGGTGGAGTGCCAACTAGGTGTGTACACTTGTTTCCACTGTGGCTTTCCATCAATCGGTGGTCGAGTTAGCTCGATTGCTAGTGGCCTCAACGTGCCTTGGTGGGTCAAGAAGAATAGTGTGCGAGAACCGTATAGGGTTGTGCCTTCGAGCTCTCTCACTTTTTCCACGTATGGTAGAAGTAGGTCATGATAATCCAGGATGAACAACTTCTTTCTTTTTATAGCCTGCATTAAACCAAAATTTATAAGAGATTTAATGTACAAATAAACTAATTACAAATAATGAATTTGGATTATCATATTATTATAAATACATGTTAACAAAAATTAATTTTATATAACCTTTTTTTTTTTTTAATTTGGTCAAAGTATCATACATTTATGACGAACTGGATCCATTTAATATGATTAATTTAATATGAATGGTCATCACTAAACATCTATACTATTAGTGAGAAAATATAAATTCGTGACTAAATATTTTATAACTAAAAAAAGGATAAAGGATTTAGTGACAAAAATATAGTTTCGAAACATAATTCAGTAACTAATTTGAATCAATAGTAAGGAATATGAATGGTCGTCACTATATATATATTTTTAGTGACGAAATATGAAGTCATAACCAAATATTTTGTTACTAAAACCACAATTTGTTGTAGTGGGAAGAGTTAAATAACTTTTACCAATAAGAATTTGATTAACTTGCATTCTAAGAGCAATTATTAAATGAACCTATATAATTTAAAGGTTTTGGTGTACCTCTTCAACTGTCATGAAGCCTTTGATTTCGCACTCAATAATTTCTGTTGTGATTGCTGATTCTGATGGACCATAGGTTTCAGGGTCAAGTGAACTTTTCAACGGCCATTCCTACAACATTTTGTACAACTCTTTAACAATTCATTCTTCAATTCATAAGCTATGTTTTCCATACATAAATACTACCTAATAGTTATAATAATTAGATTACATAAAATAATCAATAATATTTTTAATATATAATATATACCGTTGAATAGTTCCGATAAAATTATTCTACTGACAATATAGCAAAAGAAAACTTATTAAATAGTGGTAGATCATACCGTGACCAACTGTAAGCTATACGGATTGAGGCCAGCTAGAGTTTGCCGAGCAAATTCCTCATCGCTGAGCCAAAAGAATTTGTCTCCTGCAAGTGTAAAAATACAGATGAGTTTGCATACATTAAAGCAAGAATAGATCATTCCTTAACTTGAGCTTGAATTTTTAAATTCTCTGAAAAATCCCATATTATGCAAGCGAATTTATCTTTTTCTCCCTTTTTTTAAAAAAAAAAAAAATAATTAACTACCAAGTTACTAACTTCATTTGTACATCTAAGAAAATGTTTAGATTAGCAAAAAATCTGTGTCCATGTAAAACAAAATGGTGGGGTTCTTACTCTCCATTGTATCAGGGGGCTCAAAGCGCAAAACATCTTCACCTGTGTCACGAATAGCCTTGATTAATCTAGGAATAAGTGTTCTAAAAAATCCTTGATTAGGGAGTTTAGGCAAGTTAATTCCATCATTGAAGAGTGAGTCTATGGCTGTAAAGTGTGGAAACCCTAGTTTAGTATCCACAATTGCAGTTTCTAAGGCAGGTAGCAAGGCATGCAACACTGAGTAAACTGTCTTGGCTGAAAATTGTAGTTGTTTTACTTCAGAAAATTCTTCATCTCTGGGCACATAGAATAGACCGCTCCTTGTCTCTGAGGCTGGATCTGCAGCAGTGAAATGTGTTAATTATCATATCAAATAAGAAAAGTATAATTAGATTAAATATAGAAGATTATGTAATTATAACTCATCAAGTCTGAAAACATGTCCTTATAATTATGCGCTTATTTTTTATCATAAGACAATTAAATTAATAAAACATATATGAATCATGTTGTGAAAAGTAAGCCGAAACTCTCCAATATGAGATTTGATCTTAGGATCTCTAAATATGAGGACCTCGATGGGCCGTAGACGTGTCCAACTGGTGAGCCTAAAGGGGCTTATAATCATTTGGGCTTCCAGCCCTACCCATAAGCTCAGTCCGAAACTAATACTCCAAACTAATGAAAATGTCACTCTTAACATATAGATAGTTACGAATTATTT
This sequence comes from Nephelium lappaceum, assembly GCA_021234005.1. Classification (NCBI taxonomy): domain Eukaryota; kingdom Viridiplantae; phylum Streptophyta; class Magnoliopsida; order Sapindales; family Sapindaceae; genus Nephelium; species Nephelium lappaceum. The sequence goes on from CM038009.1 coordinate 9,492,745, forward strand.
GAACTCAAATCTTTCCACGTACGTATATATGTGCGTCTTATGTCTCTTTCTCTATGTCTTGCCCTTAACCCCATTTCCTATTTTTGTGCAAATCGTTCAAAAGCTAAGATACCCATCTACACACATTTTATTTTACTCACTTATTTCTGTTTCTGTTACTGTAGTAATTGACAAGGCCCACGAACAACCATTTATATATATATATATAGATACACATTTTATTTTACACACTTATTTCTGCTTCTATTACTGTGGTGATAGATAGGGCCCACAAACAACCATATATATATATATTATTTTTTTTTATTTTACTGTAGTAATTGACAAGGCCCACAAACAACCATATATATATATATATATTTTTTTTTATTTTACTCACTTATTTTTGCTTCTGTTATTGTAGTGATTGACAAGGCCTACAAACAACCATATATATATATATATATATGTGCATTTTATTTTACTCACTTATTTCTGCTTCTGTTACTGTAATGACTGACAAGGCCCATAAACAACCATATGTATATATATATATGAATGAAAATAACTATATCTTAAATTAACAGTACAATTAAATTTGTGTCTCTTCTGCACCTGTGTTTTAGGAAGATCAGACATTTGAGGCACTTGATGCATTATTTACTCAAGGATAGGGTGTCATTATCTTTAAATTTGACTCTCTTCTGCACCTGTGTTTTAGGAAGATTGGACATCCGAGGCACTTGATGCATTATTTATCCAGGGATAGGGTGTCATTATCTACCCAGGTATAGGATTTGGTACGTACTTAATATATATATATATATTATATATTTCATTTGTAGCTATCTGTATTATTTCCTAGCCGAATTGAACCAATTTTTCTCAACCGCAACTTTGGACTGTGGTGAGTTTTAAAGAGCGTAATACTCATAAATTTGACTAATTTATTTTATCTTTTAGTCCACAACTTTATAGAACTTTTAAGGTTTGATAAATTTCGAAATAATGTAAACTTGTCTTTTTTTTAGTTAATTCTGACCTGTTTTGCAACGTGGGCGTCCGGTTCTACCACGTCTAGGATAAGGGTGTTGTTCGCCACCAAGAACTGGTCGTTTTAGATCCGGCTTACTATCTGGGTTTCCGATATCATTATACACGTCATAATCATATATCCGATCACCGGTTTGACGCTCTCCTTGCCCATTCCCTCGCAATTTTTGTAGCTCTTCATATCTTAGCCTCTCCAATCCATTTGGTGTTTGAGATGGCAAGTATGACTGATCCAAATAATAATTAAAAAAAAAAACTCTTGCATTAGTCAAAATATCTTTTTTTATTTTTTTGTATGTTAAACAAAAACTTAGTGACATTCATTTCACTTTTAGCTATATAAATCATAAAATTATCCTATCCTTGATGCCTAGCTAGATTTATTTTTTATGCTTAGCTTTTATTTAAAAAAAAAAAAAAAAGAAGAAAAAGAAAAGAAAAGTAGTACATTCATAAACACCTTTTTTTGTCATGAATGAATAAATTTAAATATTTTATTAAAATTCATCCATATTAATTTCCTTTAAAATTATTTTTATTTTTTAATTTTAACTGTATTAAAAAATTAAAAAAAAATGATAAAACGGATACATCATGTCACTGGTGTCAAGTCACCCACCATTACACCTCAATTCTCACATGACGGTGAAGTTGGCACGAGATGAAATGAATTTGCTATGAAGGTGATGCTACTATATAATATGGACCACTTGGTGATATTTTTTTGAGGAATCATCAAGGAAAACGGTACAGGATGAAGCTAGTGAAATAAGCAACTTGTCCTTCGTCTGCTCTCAGCTATCAAATTCAAGACTCCCCATGGTCCCTCCCAATTAGTCTAGTAATATATGAACCACTTGGTGATATTTGTTCTAGGAAACATCAAGGACAACGGTACAGGATGCAGCTAGTGGAACAACTTAACTTGTACTTCGTCTGCTGACTCTGATCTCAGCTTTTAAGACTCACCATGGTCCCTCCCAAGTTTAGCACTATTCCTCCAGGGACCACAGACTAGACAAGTAATGCCATTAAGCTAATTAAATTATTTGTCAAACTATGCTAACTAGAGTGAACACCAAAGTTTTTAGTTGCATTTAGTTTTTAACCTCTTGTGGTTATTAACTGGTTCAACTCCTTAATTCGTCTATTGACGTCATTATGTAAAATAGTTTGAGATATAACCAAAAAATAATAATAATAATAATCTTTTGATTGGAGACTATTTTGACAAAATTTTGAAAGAAAGTTTATAAAATTATTATGGGAAGTGGTTTCAGATTTAATCCAAATCACTCTAATCCACCTAATTTAATTATATATGAGATATTAAAATTTATAATTGTCCATGGCTTTGACTTCTTAAAATTTTTTTTATAAATTTCAATATATGTTAAAAGAAGCTTTTTACAAATGAAAATAAAATGAAACAAAGGTGAGCTAATAGATTTTTTAAATATTTTTAAAAAGATCTATGACGAATTTAGCACTCCTTTGTTTAGATTTCAACTAAATGATAACAAAGAGAAAATTAAAAATAATAAATAAAAAAATTGCACTATACGTTGACTTAAAAACCTTCTTTCAATAAAAAATGAGCTAATTTAATACATAACTAATATATCTGTGCAAGTATATACAGTTGGGATGTTTCAAAATCCTTAAGAATGGGATATTCTTTCGACGTGATTTTATTTATTAAAAAAATTTGTAAACGTATGCAAACTGGAGTTGCTCACGTCCCAACTGACCTTGCTAGTAAAGAAGACTCGCTTCTCTCTGTTGTCATGCTTGGATTGAACCCAGGAGTCGCAGTTTATTTTAACTGGACCATTAGGGAACCCAGTAAGCACCACATCCTTCAAAAACATCTCCTTGTGGTGCTCATTCTCCACAAAAATGGCGCCCACTTCTCCAAAATCCTCCGGAACCTCGAGCTCGGCTTCGTATGTCACCTCCCCCTCCTTCTCCGTGTCAGTTTTGTGCGCGTAATCTTTCAAAGTCCCTTTCTCTGATCCACTTTCTATAACAACAAGAAGATAGTACTTATTAAAAGTTATATAAATTTGTGTTGTAAAGATGTATATTAAAAATAAGAGGTATTATCAAAATATCTCTTCAAATGAAATTAATATAAATCATTTTTTTAAAAATAATTTTAATAAAAAATTACCGAAAGATTACTTTTAGTTTTTAAAATAGAAAAGATATCAAAATTACATGTATTTAAGAAATAATTATTATATTTAAAGGAAAAAAAATGGATGTGTATATTTTCAAATTTTTATTGTAATAAATATTCTAATTGGGTTAGATTTTATACAACTTATCAACTAGTAGTCAAAAATATTGCTAAACAGTAAAACAGAAGGGGACATAAATCTTCTTCCAACAATTCACTGGCTGTATATATTAAAGTATCTTGCCTGTACTACACGAATATAGCTTCGCACCGACACTTGAACATAAAGTAGAATTAATATTATTGAATTTCTAATAATCTGAAAAATCGACACCTGACTCCATTTTCTGTGGTGATTGATGAATTTCAGTGGGAATCTATGAACAGGCACCTAAAAACATAGTAATATTAATTATAATGAAAACCCTTTTTCACTTATCTCCCTCTTCTCTCTTTAAATTTTCATTATCAACTCATAATTTATTATCACAAAATCCTAAACTCTTTTTCATTTTTCAATCCGAACATAATTTTGATAGAATATGATGTATTAGCACTACAATGGTGGCACTGCAATATATAAAGTAAATAGAAGATAAATTTTATATATATATATATATATATAGACACACACACACAATTTCTTCATCTTTCACCAAACGAAAATAGCAAATTCAAATAAAAAAAAAAATCCAAACTAACTATTCACAGAGAATAACCTTTTATGTGAAAGTATATTCCTATTTATGCTTTGGCCTGTCTAATTTTTTTTTTCACAAATTAAAATTTTTCATTGTTGTACTACTCCCCACAAAAAGGCGAAAAAAAAAAAGAAGGAATTAAAATTTAAAAAAAAAAAAACTCATTTTATTATTTGTGAAATAAACCAAATCTATAACTAGCTAATTTCACTGTCGAGAAGCATTTTCTCTCCCTTAAAAATTTATAAAATTTATTAATTAATTCCTTTTGCACCGTAGCTTTAAAAACTAAAACAAATACAAAGGGACAATTGTTTCAAAAAATAAAAAATAAAATACAAGGGGGGGGGGGGAGAGAACTTTAGGTGCATTAAAATGGAAGACAGTGGAATTTGACTAAACCAAACACTTACTAGGATCAATCTCGGCACTAACGATCTCCAAAAGGAGCGATTTGCCGAGCCAATCTTGTATGTCATCTCTGTCTATTGTAAAATTAGAGAGGATACCACCAACAGTTTGTTTAACAGTAACGACTGCCTTGACACTGACAGATTTTTCGGTGACAGGAGGAGTTGTTGCTATTGCTTTGATTTTATTAGGACGGAACCCTACTCGAACTTTTGGCGGTTTGTTTAAGGAGGTCCTTGACTGAACTTGAAGAAGAAAAGCTTGGCCTCCATTTCCATGGAGAAATGGCTTCTGTAATGGGAAGAGGGTTTTGGTTGACTGAGCTTGGTGATTAACTTGTGGTTTCAACATTGCTATTCGAAGAAAATTAAGAGATGTTTGGTATGCGAGACTTGGGCTACTAGTCCTCTCCCTATATAGACAACTGTGAGAGAGAACGTTGAATTTTTGAAATGTAACTTTAATGTGCCCAATTTTTCGTTGTAGAGAATGGCACGTGATCAACAAGGAGAAATGAGAATACAATGTCTGAAAAATATCAGATTGTCTTCATCGATCTAGAGAGATTTTGGAAGACTATGACAAAAACTTTTGAAGGTTATTTGCACGAAATTTTTTGTTTTGTTTGACCAAAAGGTACGTTTCTCTTTCATTTAATGTCAGTGTGCTTATTGACCACACAGTAAGTTCACTTGCGGCATACGCACACGAAATCGATTGGAAATGTGAGAAATTTTTTAAGTTGGTGAACAATAAAAATCATTATGGCACGTGAACAAGGAGAAATGAGGCTTCAATGTTGAAAAATTTTCAGATTGTCTTCATTTCATGTTATTAACCGCTTAAGTTTACTTGCGGCATACGCACGTACGTGAAATCGATTAGAAATGTAAGACATTTTTCAAGTTGGTGATGTAATCCATTATGTTTTGCGCTTGCCATATAGTAGACACTTAACTGCATTAACGCATTACTCGTTAACAAATATATTTTAAAGTGGTATCAGATCATTAGATGTAGTTACATGTAACTACAAAATGGTCTCCCTAATTATTAATTTATAATTTTTTATGACCTAAATAGGACTCATAATCTTCCTCGTTAGGATTGGAGGAGGAGGCATAAAAATAATTGGTTGCATGTGTATTTGATGATCATCTCATACCTGTCGGTTTGTTTTCTAGTGGTACTGTTAATTATTGTTAAAGAATCTAATTCTACTTTATTGTCACGACATTTGTTTGATAATAACTTCTTCTTTTTTTTTTTTACATATGTTTGATAATAATTTTACAAAGTATTAAAAGACCATAAAAGTCATTAATTGTTTCCGAATTTCTTTAGTTACCATTATCATTTTTATTTTTTTTTCCTTTTAATTTGAATTATTATATTATACTGATGGGTAAAAATATTATATACCTGCACTGAGAGTATAAAATTTACTGAACAAATATTTGGTCAATATTTTAACAAATACTTATATTACATTTAAAAAAGAAATTTTACTAGCCTTGTGAAATGCTTCTTCCTATTCTCAAGTCTCATAAAAGAACAAATTTAAATACAATGTGTATATCACTCATCGGTTTCGTGGTTTGCTTCTCGAAACAAAATTGTTGATTATTTATTATCTGTGTAATAAATAAATAAATAATGATGGCATATTGAATCTCTTTTTTGTTTTTTTTTTTCTATCAGAACCACTCGAGATGGAAAGGTTGGTGACTCGGTCTAGGATACTACTTCTATATAAGAGGGATCCACTCATATGAAGATGAAAGAATGGCCCACACGATAATGAAAGATCAACCCACACATAAAAGTGAGAGAACTCGTTATTTTTCTGGTTCTCTTAGGTGCAGAGTCATGCCAAAAGTGGCATGGCGGCTGATGCATAAACCAACGGCCAACTATGGGATATCAAATCTTTGTGACTCAAGGGTCGTTTGTTTTTCGCACTTGATATTTAATGGTGTTGAATTAGGCCAATTAAGATATTTTTGTTTATTTTTTTAAGTGGTCAAACCACTTAAAACCACCCAAAAACCACTGAACAAAAAAAAAAAGTAACATTTTCTGACTTTTCACTGAATACCAAATCACTGGATGATTTTGTAAATATATTCTTCCAAGTTTATCATTTCCAAAATAACAAATTTCCAAGTTTATCCTAGTTATATATTATATAAATTTCTTTTAATGCTTTAACAAATAACATTGAAAAATAAAAATCCTAAACATCTCAACATCAAATTTTTTTATAGTTGGATTCCTATATTTCTCCTATCAAATTCTGGTAAGAATCTTTATTGATTTTCTTTATTAAACTACTTGTGGAGTAGCTCATATTATGTTTATTTGGTAAAGCTTCATTGTGTTGTTGTTTATGTATATTGATGAGAATTTGTTTGTGTATATCGAGTTTGTTTGTGTTTAATAGAACCTCAAAGTTTCTCTTTTTCTTTATATTAGATTTGTTGTAGAATTTGTTTCTTCTTTTGGTTTTTTTATCTCAAAGTTTTATGGATGGGAACGCCATAAATCTAGACAATATTCTATCAACTGTTATAGGGTGCCCTTGAACATATCAGCAGGTCTTTATATTTTTGTGGGGTATATATATATATATATATATATTGATTATTGTTGTAGGTGTTGCTAGTGTTTCACTATTGTTGTTGTTGGTGTTTTTTTTTTTTTGTTCCATTATTATTGTCAGTGATGTATACAATCTTTGTCATGATATCGTTGATTATTATTGTTGATTTGTTTATTTTATCAAAATTATTATGCATGCCGGTAGTTTAATTTATGATATCATTGATTTTTTATGATAATTTCAACTTTAAATTTTTATATAGATGTCTCAAAATAGCGAAAGTTGTAAGGTAAATTTTTATATAGAGTCGAAAAATATCAATTGATGATGAACTGTTCATCCAATATGACGATGAGGAGCTTCAATTGGATGGTGACAATGCCAATGATCAAAGTCAAACACCAAGCACAAACAATGAATTTAGAAGATCAGATCAAGTGTTTATGCAACAACTCAGAGACCAAATTGCAAATCAATTTATTTAAATATTTGATTATTTTTGTTTAATTATAGTAGAAAATACATATTATTTTACAATTTTAACTTTTGTTGCAATAATAATTCAATTTAAGACCATTTTTTTTATTTGAATATATAAATTTAATTGACTCTATTATAATAATTCATCTTATTTTAATTATGAATATATATATATGCGTTTTAGTATTTGTTAAATAATTTATTGTATTTTTTTATCATATCAAATAAAGTTACATAACAATTAATAGTAAAAGGACATAAATGTCAAATTACTAGTTTTCACATAATTTTAACTTTAAAAAACAAATAAGATTACTATACATTTAGAGATAAGAAAAAAAAAAAACAAACATATCTTTCATATTTCAGGTTTCAGTTACTATTCAGTTTTCAGTCTTCAGTAGCACTGTTCAATCTTTAGACAAAAAAACAAATGACCCATCAGTTTTTATTTTTTTTTCTTATTATTATTTCAAAGCATTGATCAGTCTATCTCATCGTTAATGTCTGAATCCAGAATCTTATCTCATGCTAATATGTATCAACCTATCAAATAGGACGATATCTAAAACTTAGCCATTTCTTATCGTAGACCGAGACACCAATTGCATCGTGAGCGTACTTACAATCCACACGAGGGGCGGCTTCTAGTGAACTGAGGCCATTACCCAAGGCCCACCAAATTAGGTTTTTGAAATACCGGACATTCATTAAGGCAGCCACAAGTTTTGGAACCTCAAGCACACAAAGACCAAAAGGCCCACCAAAAACAAGTCACAAAAATCTTTCAACAATTTATTAGATATTTCATTATTCTTGTTTTAGAAATTGATTGAATTTCGCTGCACATAATAAAGTTTGCTACCTCAACTCAAGTATTAAAAAAAAAATTTCTCATTTTTTGTTTTTATTAAATAAAAAATTCTCTATGTTTCATTTACTTTTCATAATAAACATATTTGAAATTTATAATAGAGTCTAGAATTCTATTTAATGTTATTTTATATGATTAGAGTTATCTATTGTTTACAACCTAATAATTTTATATTTTCTAATCAATCAAACTCTCTTAAGACTCTCTCTATACTAAAATAAATGAATATATATAAAACTAATAATTTGATAACATTTTAGTTTCTACATCAACCTATATTGCTTTAGCTATTATTATTATTATTTGTACTTTTTTTTTAGTTTTTTCAACTGTAACAAGTTATTTGTTGATTTTTCTATTAGTTTTGACATATCTAACAAAAATTATCAGTCAAGATATAATAAACTCAATTTAAAAATTAGAAAAATAATAAAAAATTTAGCTTAATCATAAAAATTTTTTACAAATTGAACTTTTAAAAAGAAGTTACTAGTAGTTTAATTGTCAATTAAAAAAATATTTTTAATTGCAAAATGTTTGGTTGTGTTACTTTTAAAAGTTCTTTTAAACTATAAAATTATTGACAAAAAAAAGGAATGTTTACAAAAAAATAAAATATTACATAACAACATTTGAGAAAATACTGTATTTATAATTAGAAGAGTTACAAAATATAGTAAAATGAAAGTGTTATTTTAAAATAAAATATTAAAAATTCAAAGCATAACAATAATGAAATTCTTCCAATTGAATATTATTACAAATGAATAAACTAACCAATTTCAATGCATGATAAGAATTGCAATTTTAAAGAAAAGTTTGAAATGAGTACGTAGAATAAAAATGGAGTGTTTATATGTTTAAGCAAAGTGTATTAGGGTTTTAGGTTTAAGGGTATAGTTATATTAATAAAATATAATAGATTTATTCGAGATATTTTATTTTTTTTTGAAAAAAAGAGTTCAAAAAGACATATTTAAACTTTTATGACAATCAAACGATATAAAAATTTTAAAAACACTTTTATTAAAAAAAAATATTTTAACCAATAGACAAGATATATCAAGACAAGAAAGAATAAAATTTTTTCAACGCATATCTCTTTCAGATAATGAGGGTACTTTTGTACTTTTAATTAGAAGTGATATTTTTGAAATTAAAAATTAAAAGCATCCCTTTCTTATGATAAAATCATTCTCAAAACACCACGAACAAAATTCGATTCTTAAAACGCCACTTACAAAATTCAATGTACATGTCCCTTACCTTTCAAAAAAAAAAAAAACAAGGTGTTTTACGTTAAAATCATTCTGAAAAGTGGAAGCACTACCAGCCGAAGCGTCCCTTTCTTATGTTTAAAGCCATGCTGAAAACACCACAAAAGAAAATTCAATGCAATTGTCTTGTTGTAAGTTGCAAGTGAATAAGGACAGTCGCCCTAACAGTGCCATAGCTCTTATTTACTAATATCAACCGTCACAGTAAAACTCTTGAATTGGGCACCTTCATAGTTATCTCCCTAATTATACAAATTCTATATAGTACTAGTTCAACTATTGAATTCGATTTAGCTATTGTAAAGATAGTTTATATTGTTAACCGGTAGTTATGGGAATCAAATATTTTCTTTAGTTTTTTTATTTTTGCAACTATTTGGATTACAATCCAATAATTAATTTCTGCTCATATAATTATATAGATCTTCTACCATCTTTTAATGTGACTTGATAATGGAAATACTTCATTCAATCTGATGACTAATAATATCTTAGATTTGATTCATTATATCCTAATAATAATATCTTATATTTGGAGTTGTTATTTGTTATACTGTATGTTGTATTTCTAATATATATATATATATATATATAAATCTGGCTGCACGTACAGATTGGGAGAATCATAGCTCATGAGTTGTTTAAGAGTAATTTCACAAAAGTTTTTCAAATAAATCTGGCTACACCTGTAGATTGAGAAAATCATTTCACTACGTATAGCCTTCTATCATCTGTTATGTCTTTCATTTTTTCTCAAAACGATAAAAAATATAAAAATGACTCAATTTATTACTCATTGCAATTATAATGAAAACCTTTCTTTACACTATCAATCAACATTGGTTTCTTTATTATTCCACTATGTGTAGCATTCTACTACTACGCTTTTATTGTTTGTTTGTTTTTTTTACCAAAAACATTAAAAATATCAAAATTACTCAATTTATTACTTATTCAATAATAACGACTTATCTGTATCTAAACTTTTTCCTCTAACATTTCTTTATCTTTTAACTCCCACCTCAAATTATATGTATAAATATGGCTACACCTTACAGATTGGGAAAAATCATTCCTCTAAGTGTAGCATTCTATTCTACAATGGTTGTTGGTTTTTGTTTTTCTTTTTTCCAAAAGGATATAAAAGTGTTTTTTTTAAAAAAAAATTAAAAAGATATAAAAGTTACTGTTGTAAGAGTGTGTGTTTTGTGTTTGAGTAAAGGTTGTGTAGCTTGTTTTTTAATCCCACATTCAAAAAGTAACACTTATTTCTATCCTTAGGCTTTTGGGCTTAAGCTTGGATTCATAACCCAACAATTTAATTATTTATTTATTTTAATTAAAATTCAATTTTTAAAATTTAAGTTTAACTTGAATTGGTGCATTTAGTTAAATGTCGTGGGTTGGAAGGATTGTATTGCTTCATAAGCAACTATACAACTTCTATAAGTTACAGAACAAATTCATTCTATAATCACTGATTTTTTTTTTTTTTTTTTTTAAGTTGCATAATTCTATACAAAACTTTAAAATAAAATAAAAGATTTGGTAGAATTTAGAAATATCCCATGCTTAATTTTTGAATTTCGAAGAGAATCCTATGAGACAGCTACTCAAAGTTTATAAGCGTTAGAGTAAAAAGCGATTACTGTCTTAAAGTCATTATAGTATTGCAAGAATCTATCTTCAAGTTTTGATTTCATATTTCTAGTATTTTATTTCCTTTTCTTTGATCTTTATTTGAAAGAGTTACTTCACTGTTTAACTTTGATTTATTGTTATAGCATTGTTATAATAAACAATTTCTACTATAAATACATTATGTTCTGGTACTTGTTTTCATTCTGTAATTGTCATTGTATTGTGATTGTTGATTCACTAATATTTAGAACTTACTCAATTTATTACTCATTACAATTATAATGAAATATTTTCATTTAAATTTCTTTACTCTATCAATCAACATTTCTTTATCCACATAATTCTCATCTCAAATTATAAATTCCTTTTATATTTTACAAATGATGTGGCATATGAGTTGTCAACATCTTATAAATCATGAGATGATATAATAATTAATAGGATTTTAATAATTCACATTTCATGTCATTTAGACATAAATTTAAGAAAAAAATTTGAGAAGTCTAACATTACTCATATATAAAATACTTAAATAAATGAATGCATATCAAAATTTAGTGAGTTGCCTTTTTTTTTTTTTTTTTTTTTGAGAATTATCAACCATAATTGATGACAATTATTTTATTTTGAATTATGTTGTCTTTTAGTAACCAACATTAAATTTTTTTTTGTCATTCATCTTCAACCAACACTAACAATTTCTTTGTATCATCAAAATCTTGACAATAGATCTTATACTTTAAATTAATATATATAGCTTTATATTATTTTAAATTAGTTCTTACTCTTTTTAATTTTTTTTAGATTTAATAATTTTAGTTTGACATACATCCAATCAATAAATCCTAAAATGTCAAATTTTAATTTATTATATTTAATCAATAAATCCTAAAATCTCAATTTTTTTTGTACGTTTAATTGTTTTAGTTTCACTTAATTGAATAGGAAATATATGGTTGAATGGTAGTTTGCTTATATATGTGATTGCTTGTATATGCAGATATATATATATATATATATATATATGTATATTTGCAATTAAGTGAGAATAAGATTATAATGATTCAAAATAAGAAGTCTAATCGAGGAAAATTATAACAATATATAATTTACGCTGTTTTTTTTTTTTTTTTTAATACCATAATTAGAACTTTTTAAGTGTTAGACTATTTGATTCATCTAAATTAAGTGTATTAATTATTTATTTTATTTTACATGAATTTCTTCATGTTATTGATTTTTATTTTCATAAAAAATCATATTGGTAATGTTTTTAAATTTTCTTTATTGTTGTCATTATTTTATATAAGCACACTTATTGTATGAATTTTTAGTTATGTCACTTATTGATGTCCCTGTACAATAATTTTTTTTTTTGGGCTTTTTTTTTAATAAATGACTTTGTTTTTGTTATATTCAAATTGAATGCTAACTCTTTTTTAAAAATTTTGTAAGAATAATTATTTTTGGATAAAAATATATTTAGTAAAAGTATAAAATCTCAAAAAATATATATCTTTTTTAATTTTAACCTAAAAAAAGATTATTACGGGATTTTTTCTTTTTATATTTTTTCGTTTCTTTGTTACAATTATTTGATGCTTTGCCATATAAAGACAAAAATCAATCAAATCACGAGGAGACTTCCAATCTCTCGTACAATTGATAAATTTTTTGTAGATTATTAAGAACTTTTGCATCACAATTCACATGCATGCATAAACGTCTGGACCCCCACTTACCGCAAACGTACTTATCTCCATTATCCATAATTTTGTCCGAAAATCCCAAAATACCTCCGACCGTTTGAAAATATCTCATTTTATCACACGCTATTTCATTATAATTGTTACAATAAAGAAATTTGATAAAACTTAACAAGATATTTTTAATCCTAAGATTTTTATTAAAAAATATAATAATAAAAGATAATATTTTTAAATAAAAAATTATGAATTAATAAAACAAATATTCACCATCCATCTTGATATCAAATTAAAAAATAAAAAAATTAATAAATATAAATAATATTTTAAAATTAAAATAATAAACTAATAAACATTGACCTCTACCGTCCATCTATGAAATGATGGTGGTAATCAACATAATAAATTAAAAAAAAAATGGGGATTTAGATTGGATCTCAACTATCTAATGGATGGTAAAGATCCAATCTGGATCTCCACCAGTATGAACTCTCCATCATCAAACACAACAACAACACTAAAATAGTAACATGAACTCTCCGTTATCACCGGCCATCACCATAACCCAAAACTACAACATCAAACAGAAACAACAACATAACAAAAAAAAAAAAAAACCAAAGATGAACCACAAATAGAGACCCAGTTCGGGTACGGTGGAGGTGAACAACAAACCACAAACCCAATGGTGAAGACCACGGCAACAATGACGCCAATCATAACTATAATGGTGGAGAAAGCGAACGGATCTCCAACAGTAAAGACTCGATTCAGGTCTTCATTGGGTTTCCACTGCTAGAGACCCAGTTCAAGTTTCCAATGGTCTCCGACATTAGAGACCACCAATGATGGAGACCACTGTGGTCTTCGGTGGTCTCCATTATGCCACCACCGTTGAACCTACTATGTCACCGCCGTTGATCCTACCTGCAAATCTGATCAGAGATGGAGAAAGAAGAGGAAAACAGAAGAGAGAGAGGAGTTGAGAGTTGAGAGAAATTTTTTTTGTAATTCTTATGTAGAATATAATTTTTTTTTTATTTTTAATAATTTTATATTTAATATTATTTATTTTGATTTTTTATATTTTGATTAATGTTTCATTGCATTCCCATTTTTGTCTTTGGAGTCAAACGATCAATCATGTTAATATGATAGAGTCTATGACCGTTAAATGTATTGTCTTCATTTTGCACGTCTTTAGGGAATGCGTCATTTCGCATATCTTAAGGAAATGCATCTTTTCGCACACATTTGAGGGGTATTTTGACTATTTATATTAATGTTAGAAAATATTTTAGATAAAAATAAAATACTAGATAGCAGAAATGGTATATTTTCATATGTTTATAGGTTTGATCGGATTTTTCCTAACTTTGTAGACACATTGAAAACGTCTGAAAGGAGATGCTCATGATATGCTTGCTTTAAGGTACCGTAGACAAGTAGTTGAATTATTAGACTCCCACCAACCATAAGCATTCATGGATCCATTATCCATAAATTTGTCCACGCATTTAAAACGTTTAAAAGGAGATGCTTATGATGCTTGCTTTTCGGTAAAGTAGACAAACAGCTCAATTATTAGGCGGCTTCATTTGTACGGAAGCCAAACAAATTTTTGCATAATGGGAGGTAAAAGAGTAAAAAATAAAATATTTGCAGAAGATGGTGAATTATTGTGTGTACGTACATATATATATATATAAGTTGCTGACAATGACAACAATAGACCCCATCAAGGCCGTTACAATAATTAATAAATTTTTTGAAAAATAATTGTAAGTAATATTATAATTATTTTTTATATGATACTAGAGTATTGAACAGTATCGAAAGTGGCACTGACTATTAAAATGAGTACTAATAGCATTAAAATAATATTTAATATTTTTTAAAACAAAACTACATCTCTCCATACAATAATTCGGGTGAGTAGACAGCTTGTCCGAACTATCTCAATTCATGCAAACTTTCTAAAGTCAAAGAATTGCATTTTTAGTTATGAATATTCCAACCAATAGACAAGAAGAAAAAGCACGGATTTAAAAAAATAGTATTGAAAAACTGAATTGGGTTCTTTTATCACTTCTCTAAATAATTATTAATTTGTGTAGGAATAACAATTCACTAACTATTATTCCTACTTGAACTAACAGTAATTCGAGAGAAGATTAAAAAACTTAATTTAATTTTTCAGAATTATTTTCAAAACTCTCTTTTTTTGTGTTAGAAAGAAAAAAAAAAATCCCTTTTTAGTTTGAGCGAGCATCAATATGAGAGGTGGCTTGAGTAACCAAGACCAACGACAAACGAGCGAGAACAACAATAAGTGAAAAACATGAGTGAGACAATGAGTTAAAAAGAGTGATTTGGTTTAATCAAGCTCAGAGAGGAGAAGAGAAACCTGTTGATCTAAACAAAACTCAAAGAAGAGAAATAGAGAATAAAAACATGTAGTGGGTGAATTCTACAATATGTTGACTTTAAACGGGCCTCATCGGTCAATTTTCTTGGAACCTAACAACTTGTGTTCTGCACAAATCAAACAAAGAGAATCCAGGTGATCTTGACACCGGTGGGGTGCCAATCATAGACATTTCGACGCTTGAGTCAGTAAACTAATCGTAATGTACCAGAGTGCAGTAATGGTAAAGTGTTGTCAGACTGGAGGGAGTGTGCCGGAGAAGGAAAAAGACGAAAGACTATTGAAGTCTTGACCTGAATACCGGAGTAAGTAGGAACACTAAGATATTGAGTATCAATGGACAAAATTTCGCATAATAGAATAGTACAAGTAAATCATGAATAGTACATCAGGTAAGTTCTGAGGAAAGAAAGGTCGGTTACAATGGATACAGTTAAATATTAAGTTTTTCCTGACCAAAACCCTTCCTAGACATGTACTTTTATGTCACCAAACTATACCTATCACAGAAGAATTCTAAATCTAGAGTAGAAAAATAAAGACACAAGAGAGAAAAAGAGAAACCTCAAGTGGTTTATAAGAGATGAGCAAAAGAGGTTGGGATGCCCCATTCCTTCTAATGAAACTTCTATTTATAAGTGGAAAATGTGTCATGGAAACTTATTGTAGAGTAAATACAATATCTGTTACAGAGTAAATGTCATGGTTAATGATATGTTGGTTATAAAGTAAATATTATGTCGGTTAAAGAGTTAATGTAACTTCCATTATAATTGATTTAAACTTCATGCATTAAGAGCAATCAATCCTCATTTAAGGAAATATACCTTATTTGAGCTGGATCAACCAAGTTGTTGGACTATCCTCTTGTAAAATGCATTGGGCCATTAACGTGGGTCAATCGGCATATTGGGTCAGTCTATTCCAACTAGCTTTGGACTTACATTTTAGGTTTGAGAATCTTTAATCACTACAAAACATTCTAATAATAAAAGGTAAACTTGATAATTCACATATTTAAGTACCATTATATAACTCATTTTACTAGTCTAGTTTTATTTTCCAAACTCCTCATAGTTTAGTGCCATTACATGAGATTATCTCCATTGTAATTTTAAGAAATCATAAATTTCAATTTAGAATTATATACCAATTAATTTGTAATTAGAGTTTCACTTCTTTCTTCTCTTACAATGTACTTAAAATTTTGAAGATGTAATATGTTGATGGTGCACATGATTGGCAAATGAATGATACCCATGTCTAGATGTACGTTTCTTTGTTTAAAGGCTATTACACAAATGATACCCATGCAGAGGTGAAGCCTTAGTGCTCCTCTTCCAACTTTGATTCTCACATCTTCCTTCACCTCCGCACACCCTCCAAACTTCATCCACCAATCCTTCCACCAAATTTTTTGGAGGTAAAGTTTGTAAGAGGGGAAAAAATGATACAAAAGCTCGAACTCAAAAGATGTCTATGAAGATTCATGAGTTGTATTTTTGACTCTCTATTTTTATTTGTAATATCTCTATTTAATATAAATATTGTATATACATTTGTGTTGTGATTATGATAGATATTAATTGATATTATTAGATTTGATTGTTATTTTCTTAAGGATGATTTGTCCATGCTGAGTAGGGAATTTATAACTTAATACTTATATGTGATTGGTCATCATAAGTATGATTTGAGGTTGTGTGTTAAGACTAGATGGAATGACACATTATATGCTTAATAAAATGCTTGTCCTAGATTTATGAGAGGAAAATTGGTTGTTGGTGTGATAGTGGGGTTGACCATGAGTTACTTGAGTGATAGCCGAGTACTCTTATAAATATAGACTAATCCAACTTAAGTAGTAGATTATCTTGAATTTAAAACATGAGCTCTTATTTATTCGATAGCTATTGAAAGATATGTGTCGGTAGATAAGGGTATGTTCAATGCATTATCAGAAGAGATGTATTGAGATACTAATGATAAACTAGCAACAACACAACTAATATATCTTCAATACTATGATAATTAATATCTATGGTTAAAAGAAAACTAGAATCCCAATACCTTTTACTTCCTTATTTTCATCTAGTACTAGTTTGATAATTGATTCTCACATTCCTATGGAAACAATCTCGCAACCATTATGTGACATCTATATGATTCGTGTGCTTGCGAGATTTATTATTTAAAATGGGTATTAAAAAGTAACCTATAAGTTTTCAAAAACTTGTTGGTTACTTTTTAGATCATTTTTATCTTTTCCTCAAAACTATTCATATGGGAAGATGCCATTAATCATATTCATATTTGAGTACACTTTGGTGAAACAAAAAAACTAATAACTAAATGGGGAAATTTCATTTTTGTTCTTGAGGTATTGAAAACTATCAGGATTTTAAAAGTCTTTTGAAAATAGCTCTCATCCTCTCTAAGGTTTTGAAAACATTTAAGAAAAAGTTTATCCAGTGAATCAACTGATGGTCAAACCAAATAAAAATAAAATAAAAAAGACTCAATTACCTCTCACCACCTAAAATGACTATTTTTCTCCTAATAAAACCAAAATATTACAATGTCATTCGATCAATAAAAAAAATTAACATATGTACAATAATATGATTATTTTTTCAAAAAAAAAAATTATGATTTATAGAAAAAACAAATCATTTTTTTTTTTTTTAAAAAAAGTTAGATCGTTCAAAAGATATGAAACTTTTGGTTTCATATCGTTTGAATGATTTGGTAGTCTTTATCGCTTTCTCCCTCCTTTCTTCCTCTGCTTCTATCTCTTTATCGCTCTTCTCTATCATCTTCGCTTCTTGCTGAAGGTTGTTGGGTTGGTGTTTGAGGTATAACTTTGACAGATATGGTGTTTAAGGTCTTCTGGATTTGGGCTAATAGATGTGGTTGTTGGGTTAGAGTTGTGGAGGAGTTAATAGGTCTTCTAGTGCTAGTGGAAACCGATTTGGTTATTTTTGGTGATAGTGTTTTTTTTTTTTTTTTCATTTTTTCTGTTCAACAAGTGGTGTTGTCTTCGGATTCAAACCTATATTGGTAAAAGGAGTTTTTTTTTTTTTTGGATTGCTAGAACCTAGATGAACATCTAGGTTCAAACCCAAATATAGAAGATCTGGGATACCCTGATCTTTAACCTTCTGTTATTTTTTTTTTCTTAAGAAAAAATTGTTTACCTTATTAAAACATCTAAGTTCAAATCCAAATTTTCATCTATGTTCAAACCCAAATGTTGAAAATGTGGGTTACCCGAATCTTGAGATCTAGGTAACTTGGAACTGCAACCCTTATTATTATTATTATTATTAATTTAAATTTGTTTGCTTAATTAGAATATCTGGGTTCGAACCTATATGCTAAAGATCTAAGTACCCAAATCTTCAACTCTATTCAAAAAATAAAATAAAAAAATTTTGTTTTCTTAATTAAGTTTAATCTCCACATCTTTTACATTTTAAGATTTTCACTAATTAATTGGTGCATTTTTAATTAATTAATTATTTACTTTTTAAAATTTATTTTAATGAATTTATTTATTTTTTCATTTTAATGTTGGTCACACACGTGTCATCATAAATATTTTTGCGAAATATCAAAAATACTCTTCTCACCTAGACTTTACATTTCTTTTAACCGTTAATTAACTAATAAGAGAGACTTTTTTGAAATGTTTTCAAAATCTTAGGGAGAATGAGAGCTATTTTCAAAAAATATTTTTCCTATTATTCTAGGATGAAAATGAAATTTTTCCTAAGTTAGAAATGGATATAAAAACAAATACACCTAATCAAGAAGTACAGAAAGACTTGAACTTCTGCCAAAAAAAAAATACAACCATTGGACATGGCCATAAAAGTTATATCTACTAGGTCCTACCTCTCCTGTTTGATAGTTGATAGATACACAAAGTGAAGTGTTTGGACCAAATTTAGGTACATTATGTTCATACATGCATTCATAAATAATGATGTCTCTTGTGATTGAATTCCTCTAGTATTTCAGTTGTGAATACTTCTCATTTTCCATGACAAGAAATCTTGTGATTAACCACAGGTAACACATATGAACAGAGTTTTTCACGTGTACATGCTCGCTTCAACTAACTTTTAAACCATCTTCAACCAATTCCATTAAAGCTCTGAACATCAACAATTTAAATATAAAAACGAAACCACGTGTTGTGTAGAACTGTCAACATTAATTTTGCAGACATGACACGCTAACTAGATTTGAAGTTGTACGGAATTCACTGTCTAGTCAAATCATGATAAGTAATATTGTACGGAATTTACAACTGTCGGTCGGAAAAATGTATCGTAAAAAAGAAAAAAGGGCCTAGGCCCAGGAACTTTGGTTAGAAGTGTACCCCAAGATATTTTGTCTGCTGAATTGTTGTGTATAGCTTCTCGTTGAAACCCTTTCAACTTGGAAAATTAAACAGATGGCAAGTTTATGGACCCATAACCAAATAGTGACTGCCCACACACCGTGGAATCTCTTACTGGGAGACCACCCAAATTTTCAGAGAGGAACCCAATATGATAAAATGATCATTTGATTTTTTTGTTTTTGTAAAATAAGATTGTTTGAATTCCTGGATTAAACTGCTACACTGCCAATTTTGCTGCCTATGCTGGCTCCACAGTTTCGCTCAGGATATCAGCTACTCTTGTCAATGTTCTAGGTTAACACAAATTCAATTCTTAACATAATTAAATGTTAGTAGTTTATTTGTTTGAAATCTTAAAACTGGATTATTTTTGTTTATTTGTTTTTGGATGTATAAACTAGTGTACTTTATTAAACATTCTATTACTTTAGAAACTTTGGAAATTAGTTCGATTCATGATTGAGATTATCCTATCTATTTTTATAGCACAAATATTTTTTTTCCTTAAAGAACATAACTTTTATCTTAGATTGAATCTAAAACTGTTTTGAGTACCATCTTAAAGATTATTTTTTCCAAAATCTTGAAAAGAAGGAACCTTTTTTCTCTTTTCTTTTTTATTTTTATTTTCTCTTTCTGAGACACAAAAGAAGGAAACTTTTCTTCTTTATTTATTGAGTCACAATATTTTCAGTCCACTAAATTGTATGCACACTCCGTTGTAGACACACCCTATTAAAGAGTGTTATAAAAAAATTACAAATTATAATTAGGGAAGTTGCACAAACAGCCGGTGACATTGGTAATTAACACTCATATAGAATATTTGCTTTTAATTGCATTAAGTTCTGTACCATAGGTGGTCAACTGGTAAAGTTAACCACTTACCCACTCGTTCATATAAGAAGTCAAAATTGCCCCTTAACAATGATTTGTTTACTTTAATTAAATTTCAGATGAAGAGAGAAATCGATCCATCCATTTATCCAACATCAATTTATTTATAAATAGAATAATTGCTTAAAATTTTATTATTTATTTTATTTATTCTAATAAATGGTAAAAATAAACAAATCTTCTGCTATCATCGGACAACCCAATCAATCCCAACCAAAAACCATTAAAATCAAACCCAACTCTTCATCTTCTTCTAAGATCAAATCCTATATTTCAACAAATTATATCAATTTTTAAACAAAAAACAAAAATAAAAAATTGGAGGTTTGCTCCTTTTAGAGCTCCATCAATGGAGCAGACCTCCATCAGTTCTAATCGAGTGGCGTAACCCCATGGCTTCACTATGAAGCATTGACACCACTCCTTCTCTGACTTCGGTCTCCAACGTTGCTTCTTAATGGAGGTTTGTTCCATTGGTCTTCATCTATATATACATAAAAAATTTCATGTTGGCTTTCACCCTGTTGCTCATACTTTTTTCATTTGGATTTTTTTTCTTTTTATTTATTAATTTTTTTTGGATCTTTCAATGGTGGAGCATCCATTAGTGATGTGTTAGTGGTTAATGATGATGAACTAGATGAGTATTTAGACGATGAACTGGATGGGTTTTAGATGATGAATTGATATGGAAAATCTGAGAGTTATGATGAATTATGATATACTAATGTGAAGTTTTGATTTTTTGTGAAGTTGATTCTGGGTTGATGATAAAAGAGGATGATTTTTTTTTTTTTGGGTTATTAATATTTAATTAATTAATAATATAAATATTTTATACTTAAGAAATATTTAATATCTAAATAAATATTTTATTTGATTGTTGTAGATCGAATTTGTCTCTGGAGTTGATTGAAGGACTTCATGTAATTGAAGAACTAAGGAATTTGATTTATTCTGGAGGAAGAACAACTCTTTGATTTGAGTTTTGTTAAAGCTATAGAAACAACTATTTTTATTGAAGATTGGGTTGGTGAGCCGGGACACTAGGTTCATGATATGAGATTTTAAAGCTCTAGGTTAAAGAACAACGAAGAAAATGATGAGCAATATAGATATATATATATATATATACATTTATTTAATTTAATAATGAAATTAATAGGGGTAATTTGGTCTTTAAGTTAAAAGAAGTCAATTAACTGTCGACCACTAATGGCAGGGGAGTTTATAAATTAAAAATAAATGTTTCATAGAGTGCAATATTACTAAATGTCATGAAAGATTGTGCAATTTTTATATATAATATGACTTACTTACTGACATAAACTTAGTATAGTGGTGCTAAATAGT
>CM038009.1:9514839-9662899 GCA_021234005.1 Nephelium lappaceum
ATCTAACACGCCATGAATTAGATTCCAAATTGAGATATAAAAAATGAGAGATGTATTATTATTATTATTATAAAATCACTACTATATATATATAATTTTTATCACCAGTATTTTTAATGTTTTACAAATTATAACCAAATAATCTCAATTATAGATTAGATTTAATAGACAGATACAAAAAAAAAATAAAAAAATAAAATAAAAATAAATAATTATATTACATTAGAGAAATAAAATTCCTAATTTATAATTCACATCATGGATCATTTTGACAAACACTTAGTATTTTATTATTTTAATATAATATAATTATTTATTTGTATTTTTGTTCTCTTTTTTTGTCCATTAAATCTAATTTATTGGTTGAGATTGCTTAGTCCTAATTTTTTTTAAACTTAAGAAATATTGATAGTAGAATTACTCTATATATAGTGCTTTTAAAATGAGAACTTCTTTACTTTAAAAAAGTAAAAACCAATCAATCAAATTTATTATTATATTTAAATAAATAGAAGAGAGAATTTGTTTAAAAAATAAAATGCATGAATGAATTTAATTAGTTGGTCCTTATTTTTTAAAATAAGAGAGTCCTCATTTTAAAAACACTAATATATAGTGTTTTTACAATCAAAATGTCCTAATTTTAAAATATTAAGATGAACTAATCAAATTCATCTATTTTATTTAAATTAAATATGAGAGATAATACAATACAGAAATTAAAGTGATAAAGGATACAGAGCTTAAAAATAATAAATTTGTAACATCGTTCAAACCAACCTGGCTACAACCACACCTGCAAGCCCACTAAGTCTAAGGATTCTCCACTACTTCGGTCTCAAGGCCCAAATTTTTTACACAATAAAATATTGGTTATACCACACACTAATCACTATCGAAGGATTCCTGACGCTTGGATTTTAACCATTACAATTCTTTCTCACAATAAACAAGTAAAAGCAAATATTAAAGACCCAAGTATAAAGAAATTTTTCTCTCAAAGAGTAAATAAAAAGGTCAAAATGTTAATGACTTTTTGATGTCATGAATGACTCAAATATACTCAAAAATTATTTGGAGACTTACGTAATTGTCATTATCAAAATCCACTTCTTCTCTATAGTTTGACGTAGCCAAAATTCACTATCAATTTGAGAAAATACTAAGAACCTCCTGTCATTTGATTAAATCGATAAAATACCTCTTATAGTTTAAGAAAATATTTAAAAAAACCTCTCTACTATCAAAATTGACCTTAAAAATTAAGGTTTGACTGTTAGTGAGAAAGAACAAAACTGTCAAAGCACGATAAAATATTAAAAAACATTAATATTTAATAAAAGGATAATTTAATATTTATATAAAAAAAATTAAACAAAATCTTCACCGTCCATTTCTAAAATGGACAAAGGTGGTCAAAATAATTAAAAATAAAAAAATAAAAAGTAGTAATAATTTTTCTAAAATTATGTTCACCGTCTATCAACTTAATAGATAGTGG
The DNA here is from genome assembly GCA_021234005.1 of Nephelium lappaceum. Taxonomy (NCBI): domain Eukaryota; kingdom Viridiplantae; phylum Streptophyta; class Magnoliopsida; order Sapindales; family Sapindaceae; genus Nephelium; species Nephelium lappaceum. The sequence continues at coordinate 9,516,341 of CM038009.1, forward strand.
ACATAGTTCAAAACCATAAAATAAATAAAAACACAAGTGTTCTTCATTGTTGAAGAAAGTTCTTCATCGCTGAAGAACAATGTTCTTCAACAATGAAGAACACTACTCTCTCTCTCTCTCTGTCTTCATCATTATCCACCAAACTAGATCATTATCATCAAAAGTAGTTGTCTTCTCTCTTTTCTCCATCTCTCTCTCCACTTCTTTTTCTCTTTTCTCTTTCTTAAAAATCAAATGAATCCAGGTGACCTAGATTCATTCAGTTTCGAACAACCTAGGTCAACGTGGGTTCGTTCATCTTCGAGTGAACCCCAGGTGACTTGGGTAAGTTCAAAGATCATTTGAACGATCTTTGAACGAATCTAGGTCATCTGGGTTTGTTCAAAGATTGTCTAGATTTAGGTTTTAAAACTCAGATTTGATTCTCTAGGTTTTGAAACCCAAAAGTAGGCGATCTAGTTTCGTTCAGATTGTCAATGATCTTCATCTTCATTTGGTTGAAGATAAAGATTTTCAACTAAATGAAGATAGTTTTTTTTTTTCATTTTTTATTTTTTTAAAAATTTATTTTTAAAAAATTATATTGATATTGTTGATGTTGATGATGGTGATAAATTTATGTTGATGATATTGATGATGATGATGAATGGGATGATGTTGGTGATGTTGTGTTGATGATAATTAGTTAAAGGTGGAGATCCAATCTCGTTTTTTATAGATAGTGGAGATCTAACCCAAAAAGTTTTTTTTTTTCAATTTGAAAATTTTTTAATTGTTTTTATTATTTTTTAAAATGATGTTCATCGTCCATCAACATGATAAATAGTGAAAATCTCATAGTAATTATTTAAAAAATATATTAATATTTTTTCATTATACTTTAAAGTTATTTTTATTAAATTATATTTTTTGGTTTTTTTATAATTGAGGGATAGTTTAGTCTTTTCACATACTACCATTTTCAGAATCTATTTTTCACTAACAAAGTTAACAGAATGGGTAAAATGAGATTTCTACAAACTACAAGGAGTAATCAGCAATTACGTCAAACAGTAGGGGGAAACTGAGATTGTCCCTTGTTTAAATGATAAAAAAAAAAAAAAAAAAATAGTTTGCAAGCTCTTGTAAGGCATCATTTGATACATTTTCTTTAAGTAGATCATTTAAAAGTAGATCTTTTTAGATTATAAATTTACTAAAAATGATTAAATGTTTTTAAGGGTATAGTGATATTAATAAGATTATATTGGACATTTCAATTTTTTTTAAATCTCAAAAAGATTTATTTGGAAAAGCTTAAAATTTGAGTTCCTCAAAGTAGACATTTTTCAGTTTTTTTAATTGCTCAAAAGTTTTACTGAGGTAACAACTAAATGATGCAAAAAAAAAAAAAAAATTAAGTAGAGCTTTGGGTATTAAAAAGGGTTTTTTGACTAGTAGATAAATTGTACCAAACATATACTAAGTCTAAAAATGGCATGAAAGAAATGAATTTATATGAAAAATATAAACTAGTCATTTTATGACAACTGAAGTGACAAATTATTAATTGGCCTAAAATATTTTGAATTTATGCGCTCATGCCCCTACCGATTATAAATTTTAGTTCCTATATGTCCATATACACTCCTAATGGATTATTATGCATTGTAAATTAGTTTTTCTCGTAGAAATGAAAATTCTAACTTCCACTTAATCTAAATGGGACCCAACAACACTTAGGATAATATGATACATATAGTTAATGAAAACTAAGGTTCAACCTAAGTGATCTGAGCAAACTATTCAAACACATGCAAACATTAACCAGTTTACAAAAATATAAAACATAAGCCTAAAACTAGATTTGTTTTCTTCAAGATTCAAGTGATATCTTTTGATATCCAAAAACTTAATTTCCTCTTCCATGCATGTAAAGTGATGTCTTCAAAGGCTTTAATCATTGCATGATGCCTTATCTTTCTGTTGAGGACCTATCTCAAGATCCAATAAAAAGCCTAAATTGTCCCAAGATCTTTCCCAATACAAGTTTGATTTTTGAATCAATTAACCCACAGAATTAGACAAATTGATCCTTTATAATTGGATAACAAAATTTATCCAACCCTAACTCAATCAATCCTGGTATCTCAACTAAGAAATGCCGAAAAAAGCAACAAGATTATTACCATGCAAAACTTACATGATTTTATTCATTCTTCAGAAGCCAAAAACAACTTATTTTATGTTTTACTAATAATTAAACCCAACACCATTTGTAAAATTTGTTAGATCTAATATTTGCCCACAATTGATCAACAAAAAGTCTATTATACCCTTATCAAATTAAAAACATTACTTAACCGTCTTAATTTAAAAAATTATTAAAATAAAATAAATTATTTTGAAGAATAAAAAGTAAGAAGGAAGGTGGATATTTATATATCTTATTTTGAAGTTATCATTTGTTAGGTTAAATTATAAAATTGGGTTTTTCATTTATGAACATTTAATTATTTTTAATATTTATAAATAAATTATATTAATATATAAATACAATTATATTTTTAATGTTATTATCAAGTAAATAATAATAATTTAATAAATTAATTAATAGAATAATAATATTGAAACTAGTTAATCTAATAAATAACTATTTTTATCTAAATTTGTCAAATCATATCCAACCAATCCAATTACGTACTAAATAAAGGATTGTATTATATTTAGTCTAATTCAATCAAATCTTATCCAATCCAATATGACTTATCAAAAGAGATGTTAAATCATTAGGTCGAGAATTAAAAGAAGCACTTGATGCATAACTACTTCCAAACCACTCGATGCACCCTGCATAGATGAACAAGTGTAAACAAAATTTTCAAATAATTATATTAAATATCTTTAACCGTTGAGACTTTGAATGAAATGCATAATTAATGTGATTGCAAAACTATGGTGGAATCAGAAATATTTTTTTAGTGGGGGCATTATAGGATATATACATATATATGTAATGCTTTTATAACTAAGTATACTTGATTTTAAAAAGTAAGGTTTGATCAATCAAATTCATTTATTGCGTTTTCTCTCCTAAAACAAATTTTCTCTTTTATTTAATTCAAATTCAATTGATGAACTGATTGGTTGGTCTTTACTTTTAAAAATCATATATACTTGATTTTAAAAGCCCTATATATGTGTATGTGTAAATATGTGAGAGAGAGAGAGAGAGAAAGTACATATTTATGCATTAATAAAGAATTTACTTTTTATTAAGATAAATTAAATTAATATATACACTTAAGACACACATTATTAAATAATAATAACAATAATAATAATAATATGTTAATAATATAAGAAAATAATAGTAATATGTTAATTATATAAGTTGTATTCTTATACTTAATTTAAAATAACATTAACAAGTTAAAAGTCCGTCGGAACCTTACTTACACAATCCAAATAACTACCTCCAAGATAAAATGATAAAACTATCAATATAAGCTTTAAAATATGTATAATGAGGATACAAACCCCAACTTCTTAGTAAATGGGAAGGTGCCCAACCACCCCTACAAAGTGTAGTTGTACTTGTATTTTTAGTATTATTTTGATATCTAAAAAATATTTTCAATATAGAATCTAAAATATAGTTTAATGTTTAAAAACTATAAAAATTCATTTAATATGTCTTTTATTAGCTAGATCTAAATAGATGTTTTAAGTTTGATCGACATGTTTTCATAAACATTTTTTATTAAATTTTAGTATCAAATACATTGTAATTTTTATTTTTATTTTTTTAATTTTAATATAGGTGAGGATCTCCTTCGCTCTCCACCTTCAATTTTTTTCTTTTTTGTTTGAATTTAATTTTCTTAAAAGATTTTTTTTTTACTTATTTCCATTGTCTATCATAAATATGGTGTGAAGATTTTTTATTATTTTTTAGTTTTAGATTTTAATTTTATGAAAATAACCATATTACCTTTCATCCATTAGCTTTAACGGTCAATTTTGGTCAACTCATAAAGGCTTAGGGCTTATTTTTTAATAAATTGAAAAGTTGACTCCATCCATAAAAAGCCAAACCTTGGACAGTTGATTTGTATTTTACTCTACAAAATTGAGGGCAGTATTGTAAGAACTTAAAAATGTTAAGGCAATTTTGAAAATGATGTGAAATTATAACACTCTGTAAGTATTGTTAAAAACATCTTAGTTACTCAAAGTGTATCGATAAAAGATTCTAGAATTTAGGATATTAAAGGTGTAGTATGATTGCATTAAAATGTCATCCTGACATTGATCATCAAGAAACCATTGGATCAGACAGACACTCGCATCCACCTGCTCAAAGCATATCACATGATGTAAAATATCTATAGTCACCTACGTAACTTCCAAACCATGTGACTCTATATAGATAAGCAAGTTGACAAATCCCCAAATCATTAGATCAAAGTACTTTTAATCGTTGAAATTACATACGACAAGCATAATTAATGCACATTGGGAATAACATATTTATATAAGTATCTTAGTTATTAAAAGTGTATCGATAACAAATCTAAGAATTCGGATTATGATAAGTGTAATATAATTGCATTAAAGTATCATCCAGACACTAATAACGGGATAAACACTATGATCCGATAAATGCATGTACCTATTTACTTGGAGCAAACTAGGTGATGTAAGATCAATGTATAATTAAATGCATAACTACTTTTAGACCGCGTAATGTACTCTGTGTACATAACTATGCGTTAACAAATTCGTTAAATCATTATAGCAAAGTACTTTTAATCATTGAGATTGCATGTACGACACATTATTGCTTTACATTGAAGATAATACATTTTTGAAATATATTAATAATTTAAAACGTATTAATCACGTATTGTAGAATTTTGGTTATTAAAAGTGCAATATGATTGCATAGAATATCATTATGATATCAATCATTCGACAAACACTACGATTGAACGAATGCATCATCAATATATTTGAAGCGATTCTTGTGGTGTAATATCAAAGTATGATCAAGTACATAACGACTTTTGGACCATGTGATATATTCCATGTAAATGCACATATATGCATCCATCTCACCACAAATGTTCTTCCAACCAAATTGGAATCATTTAGTAACCGATTCCGTTACCAATTATCAATCCAAAAAGCCTTTCATTTTCTTCTTCTAACCATCTTAAAAGCGAATAAAATTGGAATGTTTACACATAAATGACCATTTCCATAAACACATGACACGAATATCATAAACGAAGGAGCCTTTCAGCGTTTGAAAACAAATTTGGTGAGAGGGTCCCACACTCCCACTCAGATTAAAACCACAATTTGAATCAATATCCAAAAATTTTGATGGCTGTTTACACGTGTATAACTTGTGTGTCGAACTCCAAATACAATGATTCCATTCGAACATTACCCATTCAATGAAAAGTAACGTTAAACCTATCCAATTGATTTTACTCAAAATCCATATCCAAAAAATAGTAAAACTATTTTTTATTTTTTATTTTTAATATTACATCTACTTAAATTTGATTGAGATATCATTTTGAAGTGTGATTATAAAATCTACTCTCAAAAGATAAAAAGGATCCACTCATATAATTATAAGAAAATTATTCATATAAAGTAAAAGTTTTGACATTTTAACTTCATGATCGTGAATTGAAAGTAAGGATTGGGGTAGCTGCCACTTTGCCATCCCGCTTGGAGCAGTAAAACACTTACTCAAATAATGTAATATGTTTATAACTGCTCATTCTACACATAAATTTTTATTTTTTTTCTTAATCTAATATCATTCTTTAAATAAAATCAACCGCTTGCTTTGAGAAGGGATTTTGGTTATTTAAATGTCAAAATAATAATAAAAAAATCACAATAGATTTGTTTGGGTTACAACAAAACTCTATATTTTATTTTTTGAAACTACAATATTGTACATTTTATTAGGTTTGAGAAGGGTATTCTGGTAATTTAAGTTATAAAAACCCAATAGATTGGTAGTAGTAGGGTGGTGCTAGCTTCCAGATAAGCCTAAAATATAAAAGTACGAGAGTAAAATAAAAAATAAAAAAATGAAAAAAAACCAGACCAGACCAGACCCAACCGCGAAAAGAAACACAGAAAAAAATCGAAACATATAGTCACCAATAACGCTCTCTCCCTATAAATATAAACATGAATCTCTTCAAAATTTCAACTAATAACTAAAGAAATAATAAAAATTAAAATAAAATAAAAACAAAATGAATTAGAAGGAGAAAAAGGAAAAAAAAAAAAAAGAACCAAACAAAACGGCAACGCGAAAACCCTAAAACGAAGGAAGTAATGATGGAGTTGGCGACGACGAACACGATGGTGATATGAGCGTGGTAGTGTTGTTGTTATGGCCGGAGAGAAGGAAAAGACGAAGACGACGAAGGCGGCGGAGGAGCAGCAGCAGCAGTCGTGGGGGACGTTGGAGGAGCTGTTACTGGCCTGCGCCGTGAGCCGACACGGGGCCAAGAGCTGGGACTCGATCGCCATGGAAGTCCAGAACAGGACTTCCACCATGACGTCTCTCACTCCTAAGAGCTGCGAGGACAAGTTCCATGACCTCACCTGCCGATTCGGTTTTCCGTCGCAAAACGACGCCGAATCCGGAGGCTTCTTGGTCGTTTCAGACTTGGTTGACCAGCTCAGACGGATTCGCGTCCAGGAGCTACGCGCCGAGGTCCAACGACGCGATGTCTCGATCGTGTAAGGCTGAGATCTGCTAGTGTCTGAGACGATTCGATGTCTCTGTTTTAGCTCTGTTGAGATCTAAACGACGAGGCTTCTTGTTTTCTTTTTTTTTTTCTCTGCAGGTCTTTGGAAATGAAGGTGAAGAGATTGGAGGAGGAGAGAGAGAGAAGCGAGAAAGCGGACGCAGATCTAGAGAGAGAAACGAAGGCGTTGCCGGAGGTTGTTGCCGGAAAGTCGTCCGCCGTGGAGGCGGATTCCGACGAGCGCGAGAACCGATCGTTCAACGAGTCGAATTCAATGACTCAAAAACCCGAAACGACGACTAACAAGGAACAAAACGACGTCGTGCTGGACGTGGGGGACAGAGAGCCAACTAAAGTGAAACCCGAACCGCTAGCCGAGGCTGGACCGGTGTTGGGTGAACCGGACGGGGACCGAGGGTGGTCGTCCAACGGGAAATTAAATGGGACTGGAAATGTCAAAGATGATGACGAAAATGACAAAACGACGTACGATGGGGAAATTAAAAAAAATAATAAAACAAACGGAGCGGGTGGACTCAGCGAGGCGAACGAGTTGTGGGACGAGTCGAAGGGTGAGGGAAAAGAAGCTGGGCTTAGAGTGGTGGCGGCGGGGGCTGCTCCGAAGCAGAGCAGTGACGTGCAGAGCTCCGCCAGCCTGTCGAAGACCATGCGGCGCGGCGGCGTGGCCGGATGCAGCAGCAGCGAGGAGGTATCTCCCGCCACGAGAAAGGTCTTGGCCGTGAAATCCGAGCCGTTGATTGGGGTTCTTGCTATAATTCGGTCGCACCGGCTCGGCTCGCACTTTGAGCGCCGACTACGGAGCCAGGTACTACTTTTTTATTTTTTAAGCGAATATTATTTATTTTTTTTCTGTTAAAAAAAATTAAAATCTGGTTTACGCGGACACTGCAACTCAACTTGGAGGAATGACAGCTTTCCACTTGGCACAATTGTGGAACTCATCGTAAAGAGACTGAATTTCGGTGGTATTTTGGTCATTTTGATAAATAATTTGAAAATGGAGGGTGCGGATTGTATGTTGCATCTACCTTGTTAACGTGGTCCAACTTGTTAACATGAAATCTGAATCGTTGATATAGTCTTCTAGGGAATTAAATTTTTAGACCCAAAAGACTATTTACTACTTAACAAATCATGGAAGGTCAATTAATGTTTGAGCTTCAAAGCATTAAAATCCTACAAGTTATTTTGGACAATTGGTCATTTAGAAAGAAAAAAAAATGATATCGTTTTAATTGGTCCGTCACATCAAATTAGCAGGGAAATGGATTCATGAAATATTTTTTTCACTTAAAAGCCAAAAAGAAGAAAAAAAAGAAAAGAAATGGACATTATCGGTAAATACGGAAAACACGTTTGTAGATGAACAGATACTTGTAATTTTACATATTTTAGTAGTGTGTGGTTGGCTTAGTGGTGGAGGGTTAGATTAATATTGCAATAATGGAAATCGGACGGTGAATGGTGGGGGTTAGGAAGTGGGGTCCATGTAATGAGCTGGCATAGAGCCTTTTATGTATTTTTGAAAATGGCATAGCGCGTTAGTTGATTGGAGTATATTGTTTTACCATATCATGCACTTGTCTAGAGTGGTTATATTCCTGGGTCACGTGGGAGTTGCTTCTCAGTAGTCGAATCCAAAGGCTTCTCATGGAATGGGTTGCTTTTTGTGGTTGTACATTTTGTAATTATTTGGTTTAGATTTTCGTCAGTGGAAAATATGTACAACCCCACTTCGCGCAAAAGTTTCAGGGATTGGCTCGTCAGGGCAATACGTTATATTGGTACCCAGCCGCACCTGACGCTGCCTGGGAACCCAAATATTACCCTTTAAAGTTAACAACTTTGACCAATTGACCCCCATACTTTTCTTCCCACTACTGCTATTATTATTATTATTATTATTTTGAAATATCATATACAGTGCAAAATTTAAATCTAGATTATTACGAAAATAAATAGAAACTTTTTATCATCGGATCACGTTGGATGGTGATCACTATTATTATTTTCAATTAAGAATTTAATCCGTTTAATTATTGGATAATTTTAATAGATCAAATGATTTTTTTTTTACTATTTTTATTTCAATAGATCTTTATATATTCTTTTTAAACAGATCTTTATATTGAAATTCAATAAGTAAATTTTACCTAATTCTATATAGTAACACAATCCTTACTATTTAATTAAAGTAGTGATATTTGATTACATGTCACTTGTGGCTTGCATCTATTGTTATTCTTTTTCTTTTTCTTTCCTTTATCATTCTTTGTGAACATCTTATGTTCTTCTTAACTTTGTAATAGATTATCACCCCTCCAATAAAATTTGGGTACAACGAGGTGCACATATATCTTTCTTGTGATCATTTACAAAGTCACAACAAAAAATATATGGTGTATCGCATTGCATTAAATCATTGATAAGAGAAAATCTTGATTGCAGTGGGATGCACATGCATCTTCCGTTGTGATCTTCTGCATATTTCGTTGTGATCTTGCTACGAGAAGATTACAATGAAAAATGCACGGTGCTTCTCACTGCATTTAGTATTTTTCCATCGTGAACGGTCTTTATTGGAATTTCACATAATAAAATTAAAATATATATATATATTACATTTTTATTTTGTGTCACTTGTGACTAGCTTTTTTATTTTAATTTCCTTACCATATTCTTTGCGAACAAAAATAAACATCAGTGTTCTTCATACTTTTGTGCCATTTATTGTTTGCTAATGAAAAGCTACACTGTTTTGTAGGAATCGGAGAGGTACAAGAAGTTGGTAAGACAACACATAGATCTTCGAACAATACAGTCAAGGCTTGACAAAGGGCTCTACTCAAACTGTTTCCATAGATTCTATAGAGATCTCCTTCTCTTGTTCAATAATTTCATTATCTTCTTCAAGAAAACCTCCCAAGAGCATGCTGCTGCACGAGAACTTCGAGCTTTGGTTATCAAGGAAATGATTGATAAGCTTCGAAAACCCAAATCCCAACGTGAACTTGAACCACCTCGTCGTGTTTCACTATCGAAATCGAGCAGAGGTCCTACAGTGGTGCCTTGTGGGAGACGCAGCAGCTCTGTAAAGGCATTGTCAGAGAATGTAAGTAATAGGAAAGAAAAAGAAAAACCAAAGGTGAATAATGAGAAGAAGGTTGGTTCTTTGTTTGGTGTTGAAGAGAAGGGTGTGAAAAAGAAGAGGAGCAATGAAAGGTCATCAGTTTCGAGCCGTAAGAATTCAACAAGTGGTAACAACAACAAGAGCAACAAGAAAGGTGGTGGTAGAGGAGGAGAAGTGAAGCATCAATATGGAAATAACGAGCTTAGTTCTCATGATGGTTTGGATGCTAAGTTGGATAAGAAAGAGATTTCAATGAAGAAGCGAGGCGCAGCGAGTTTCTTGAGAAGAATGAAGCAGAATTCGCCTAAAAAGGTGGCGGAGGAGGAGTCAGATGAGGAAGAAGAGGACGAGGATGCTGATGAGGATGACGATGACGACAAAGATTCCGAGGATGAGAGCAAAGATAGTAGAGTAGGGGAAGAAGATATGAAAAAGGGGAGAAGAAGGAATAACAATAATAACATTAAGAAAAACAATAGCAATAACATCAAGAAGAGAGATGTGAGGAGGGATAGGGTTACAAGGAGTAGTTCGAATTCGAAAAGTAGTAGAGGAGGAGGAGGAGGAGAGAGGGAAGAGAGTGGGAAGAAAGTGTTGGGAAGGCCACCGAAGAGATCGGTCATCATGGGGGCGGGAGAGAGGAAGAGAGGGAGAGATAATGGTGAGAGTGAGGTTGGGGTGGCGGGTGGCGGAGGGAAATCAGCTAGGAAAAGAGCAAGAAGGTGAAAAAGAATGGTGATTGTTGTGTAACTATAATGTACATTAATTAGTATTTTTTCTTTTTTCTTCTTTTTTGGGAGGGGGTGGGCGGGTTGTTTTTTGGTTATCTTTTTGGGTATAGCGGTTTACTTAGAGGGAAAAAAAAAAAAAGGAAAATTGAAATAGAAAGAAATTTTGTGCTGTGGGGGGGGCGGGGTGGGTTTTGTGGAATGTTTTGTGGCAATCAATGGCCTTGGCATTTGCATTACACTAATGAAGGACAGGCTTTTTGAATTCATTTAGACATTAGATTCCAAATGAGGCACAAGCTTGACACCATTAAATAAGAGAACAAGACTTAAAAATACAAGATGGAGAATCATATAAAGTAAACAACCAACAACACTCTTTTCATTTGAGGTTTCATTATGTTGATCCTTGGTAATTGAGAACAACGAAGGGATATCAATGTTTAAATTAAATGCATATGAGAAATAAATTTCTTAGGCATATGAATGTGTGTTACTTTTGTCCTGTTGAAACTTGGATATGCTTTAATTAATCTCCAATGCTTTATTAAGTTTGTTTTTAAAAATTAACAATCTACTTTGAAAGGAATATATTACATTATTATAAAAGCTGCATATAACTTCATCTGATAATTCTTTCTTTTATTTATTTTTATCATCGAAATGGTTGATAATCTTTAGAAAAGTAGGAAAAGAAGGCGAACTTTCACTAAAGGAACATTATCACCTAAAGTATGTCAATGTTAATACATTTGTCTTACTAAACAGCTTCTCTTAAAATTCATTAATAATTTCTTATTTCTTTTTTTTTTTTGTTTTTTAGAAAATCATTAAGAATTTTCTATGTTATTTGAAGATAGCATACCAAATTTTCGCAAAATTCATGGTAAATCTCTTAAAATAAATTAACTTTGCCAAGGGATTTAAAAAATATAAATTAATCAAATTTGTTTATATTGTTAATTGTTTGTCGTTAACATAATATCAACACAATATCTTTCAATATATATATATATATATATATCAACACAACAATAAAGAACGGTTGAGATTGTTTCTCCTATAGGGGTACCATCGTTGTATGGTATTCATGCTACTATTATTATACTAGATATTAGAGAAAGAAGACCTAAAATTTTTATTCCGAAAATTTGATTCGATTTGATTTTTTTCCCCTTCTGCAAAATATTTTTTTGAATGTTTTTTGTAATTTATATGTTTATTTAATTAAATCTTATTATATAGTAAATTAATTTAAATTATCATCATATCCATAGTTGATAGTGTTTCATAAAAGAATATAATGATATTATAATTTACAACTAAGAGGAAATAACTTTGAATTTTCATTCTACTCAATTTTAGATAATGAATTAACATATAATATGGGGTTTGATTGTGATTCAAAAATATTTTTAAAAATTTTAGATACAATTCACAATTTTATATATTTTAAAAATTTTTAGTACTAAAAAAATATTTAATATTGTATCAAACAAAAAATTTGAATCTAAAAGCCACAAAAATGATTCAATTAATTATTTATTCATACATTAATTAAAAATTTTATTACATACAAGAATAATGGCTAGATAATATCAGAAACACCAACCAAACACATATTTTTCTTTCATAAAAAAATATAGATTTTTTTTTTTTTTCTAATCAATAATTTCTTTTTAGGATCTTCTTGAATGTTATCTTATTCCAAGATTTTCTCATAATAATTTGATTCTTCTGGTGGGTTATAATTTGATTCAAGTACAGAAAGTTAGATAGATTCTTGCCTGACCAACGAATAAATGATGTGTCTGATATACCAAATATTACATGCAGTCTGCTTCTAAAAAAATAATAATAATAATAAAATTATATGCAGTCTCTTTCTCATCCAACTTTCAATCACTTTTCATTGCAGATGGTTCACTTTTAGAAAGGTTAAGAAAAGCAAAGCTTGACCTAACTTGGCTTTCTGCCCTTTTCTTTTCTATATTTATTTTTTTATTTTTTTATATTCTGACACGATTACATCAATAATCTTTTTTGTTGTGTTTTGTTGACCATTACAAAAAGTAAGGTTTAACATGTAAAAGAATGACCCTCAGCCCATAAGTATACCAAGTCATTGATGTGGAAAGCTTATTAGTACTTGTAGTTATGTCTTAAATTTCTCCGTTAAATAATATGTTCAAGTTTCTTAAAAATAATAATAATAATAATATGTTCAAGTAGCCTCTCAATAATAAATTCTTGATAAGACAAATGTGTGCATTGATTTGTTGGAAAAACAAACCCAAAGTGAATTAAAAAAAAATTATAATAAACAAAATACTAAGCTGTTTTTTTTGTTTTTTTGATATTAATACCTATTCAAGAGTCGATCAGGACCAATAAAGGTACAATTTTAGAGCGCGACTCGGGAATCACCTTTCAAAAAACAAGAGGGGGCGATCCACAATGGGTGGAGAAAATACTCACAATTTATGAGACTTGGTGTGAGAATGAATTCAAACCCATAACCATTAAAGTTAAATGTGTAAGCGATTTGTGTCTACCACCGGACCACAAACTAATTCTCAAATACTAAACCGTTTCAACACAGTAGAATATGATAGTATTTTAAACAGATACAATAAAGGAACAACAGACTTGGTGCAATAAGATTTCAAAATCTGAAATTAAAAAAAAAAAAATATATATATATATATATATATAGTACTTGAAAGATAAAAGGCTTGATATATGTAAACATCGTCCTAAAGATAGATTTTTAACCTTTCTTTGTATTTGAAGGACACTTGATAGCTGCCTCCCAAGATTTAACTATTTGTTTTCCTAAGTTCTAGTGTTGAACAAGGAATCAACCAAACCAAAGTTAAGTCATTATTCTGAATTTAAACATTATATCTGTAGGCACTGATATTGCCTTTCCAAGAAAATTGTTTTTATAAGAACGAGTCTACTTTTCCAATTTGCTTTTTTACTTCAAACTCTTACTAACATGAGCTAACACACACGATTTATATTCAAATTTGTTTAGCTAGCTACTCAACTACCATTTTAATTGCCCCTCCCTTCTTAGTTTAAGTGATATGATGCATGTTATGTGGTTCAATTGCCATTGTGCACATTTACAAATATATTAGAAACTTTATCTACGATGTTTTGAAATAGATATTTTGATCGTGCATGAAATGTTTGATCTCAGTATATTTCGATAGACTTTTAACTTAATCGATATCAAATTTCACAAGATAGAAACATTGCAATTGATCTATTCTTTTGAAATAGGGAAGTATTTCTTGCACCATAAACTTAAAAAAATGGATGTCATTCAAAACAAATTTGCCAGTAAAGAAAAAACTTCCTCAGTGTTCATCATGATTCTCAACTTACTAAAGTTGCAAACTTTTCCTTTTCAACATTGGTACCGAACAAATGAAAAATTCAATGAGATTTATTGAAATCAATCACTACTTATGAGATTCAGATATTGACACCCATACTATTATGTCTATATAAAATTAGGGGACATCCACTCTTACTATAAAAAGAGAAAATTTGTTACACTTATTTGTAAAATGCATATAGTGGGAAATACATGCAGTGGGGCTTAAATTTCCATTAATAGAATGGATAGGAAGATTTACAGCCATTGAGTTTGGAAAGGATGCACTATTAAAATTGCGAACTTAGCTAAAGCATGAAGTCATGAACTATAATAACTTGCCTTCGAGAACGTAAAAGAGTTCTTATTACGCTAAAAGGGAATAACAAATATGCATATTGAATGAGCGAGTGATACGCTCCTGAGTTATTCTAACATTTTTCTTTCTTGAACATAGTGCATTTACTTAAACAGGTGGCAATCAACAAACTCAATTATATCACTATTTAATGATAATTTATTAAATGGTTGAACTAATGACACTAATACATTTCTTGTCAGCATCTCAACTGTCTCCCTGAAGACAACTTTTTCATTGAAGGAGTTTATAGATTATTGTAAGCAAGATGAAATTAATCTATCTGAAAAATAATTATGTTTCATCAGTGCGTGTTTTTAATTTTATGGTTGGGACAAGTTGGGAGATCAATCGGAATTAAATGAGATTTGACTTTATGACGTGGCTCAGGGAGTGACATTCATGTGAGAGGGAGTAACCCACATATTTTTATACGGTGGGAGAAAATCTTATTGGGGTATAGAACTCACAAGGGGCAGTGGGCCGACCAACGACGCCACTGACCAACTACATGAGTGTTGGTTTTCATATTTATAAAAGTTTGATAAAATTTTATAAGTCTTAACACTGTTGTTAACAAAAAATTTTGAATTTTAATCATGTTAGAATTTTGTTGAAACTTTTAAAATTATGATCAAGATTTTTAAAGGTTTCAATCAAGATTTCGTATTATATCAAGAATAGTATGCCTCTGCCTCATGAGAAGATTATCTAAGTTAGTCTAATATTTTTCTTACAGTTCATATACAACTAATTAAAGGGTGGCAATCTCACTACACCCAATCTATTTCGAAACCCATTTTAAGAACTTTCTATTTAATTTTTACACGTTTAAAAATGTCAAAACTATTCTTCAATGTTATCAACCACTTTAATCATATAGTTTTTTAGTTCAAACCCATTTAACTACTTTTGACACCCGATGTTGAAATCTAAAGAAAACAAATTGTATGCTCATTAGTCTCTCTTTTGCTTTTATTGTCGGTTGTCTTTCTTTCTTAAAATCCTAATTATGATAATCATGAAGAAACTGTATCACTTTCATTCAGTTATTGTTGGCTTTAGTTGTGTTCGGCTTTAAGATTAGTGTGTTCTTGGTCCAATCCATAATCTCAAATTTAATATAGCCTATATAACAAATCTAAGTTCTAAGCACCTTTTTTTTTCTTTCTTTTCTTGTTCTAACCTACATTTCACCAACATTTCTTACCGCATATGATCCAAATCTGAGGTTTTGTGATGGATGCTTAGTAAAGTTTTATTTATTTATCTAGTTTAAATTATTATTAAAGATAATTGTATCCGTTTAAGTAATTTTAAATATAAACATTATAGTTATAACCCTTTTTTTTTTTTTTTTCAAAATATGGGTGTGGAAAGAACACTTTTGGATGGCTAGATGGCGATAGAGCCAAGTATAATTGAAATAACTTTAGTTTAGTATTTTTATTATTCAGTTCATAAATAACTAATTTAATCACTTCATATAAGAAGAAAAAAGATCAAAGAAAATTTGGGATTAATAATTTTTCTCGTTAAACCAAAACAGTAAACATGGGTTTCGATGAATACATTGGTAGTTCAACTTTATGAAAATAATAATAAAAATATGAAAAGAAATTGTTAAAAATTTAAAATTCCAATAATTCGATGGTGTTTTTAATACAACTTCCTTAGTTAATCAGTCATTAAAAATATAAAAGCAAAAAAAATCAATTTATCTAGAAAACTATGTTTTATAATTTCGATAATCAATTGTAATTTTCAAATGTGTTAGGACAAAATTAGATTAGACGAGAAGAGTATCTGGATTATTCCAGAGTAAAAGATACTAATCTATGAGCTTTTGATGCAAGGCATGAGAAATGTCAACATCCAAAGATTAGTGCCTCAAACACAAGATATTGACTTGTACAAAGATCAACCAATGAGGAGGTTCGTGGATTGTTTTTGGTTTTGCCAATTACAAATTACAATAAAAGTTCATACATTGTTGAGTCTTGGCTTAGTTGAGCTGCCACTTGTTACACAGTTTGTTTAGTTTCACAAGAAAAGAATATGAGATAATTGCCATTTTCTTTTTTGATATTACAACTCATGAAATTAGATTAGACACCTATCGGAATCTATTAAAAGAATCTATTTAACGAGTGATTTGAAAATCTACTCCCAAAAGCAGGACAAAACTCACAAATAAGTGGGAAAATTACCATACCAAGTGAGGATTGAACCTTATCATTGGGAAGCAAGTGGGGTGTACATTTCCACTAGGCCACACACCATCTTCGATAATTGACATTTTCAATGTTTAATTGTATATAATTTATACCGATTTATATCTTAACTTGCATTGTTACCGTGTTTGTTTATTTAATTGATATATAACAAATGAAATAACAGTATAGTTAATGTGTATACATTATACGCATGTTAGTTGAATAAATTGATACTTAACAAATTGTAATACATGTTAGGTTATAAGTTGAGAGCATTATTAAATATAGAAAAACGATTATTTGATTTTTTGCTTTTGTCAGTACTTTATGTATAAAATTAAAAGGCATGGATTAAATTCAATTAAATAGTCATCAATTTTACAAAGGGTGACCACATTGCCATCCATAAATATGATTTACACACCCATAAAGATGCTTGTATTAAAAGAGAAATTTGATTATTAAAAGACATAGATTAAATTCAATTAAATGATTGACAATTATTTGATTTACACATCCACAAATATGATTTTACTTTATGTTAATGATGCACGATTATTTTGTATAAAGATGCTTTTGTAATTAAGATTTCTATTAAAGTATGGGTGTGCAAATCACATTTATGGGTAACAGTATCGATCCCCTTTCACAAATAATCAAATATATATCTAAAGCAATGGACAAGTATATCACTTAGGAGTTACAATTATCTAACTTTCCCTAAGTTGTGATGTCTAACACTATCATTTTTATCCCATTCTCTGTTGTTCAATATAGTTTGATAATATGGTGTAGGTGAATGGGGTGGCATCTTCAATTCAACCCAACTCAACAAACCTAACCCAACCCAATAATTTTTTGTTGTGTTGGGTTGGATTAAATCTTAAAATGTTGGGATGAATTAGGTTGAAAATTAAATTGGATTGGGTTGGATTAAAACTCAACCCGACAAATGCCCACTCTTAGTTCTAAATTCAAGATTTTCTCATTCATCTAGAAGAATACTTGCTAGAGATGAGAACCAATGACAACTTTTTATGGGGAATTGCATATTTTAATTATAATCATTAAATTTTTTATTTACAATAATTGAATATTTGTTTGTACCCGTTTTATTTGTAATCAAATAGTTAGGTTAGATTGAGTTGAGTTAAAGAATGTATTAGGTTGGGTTGAATAATTTATTGAATTGGATTGAGTTGAAAAAATTTCAATTCAATCCACGTTGGGTTGGGAACCAAACTTGAGAACGCCCACCCACCCCTGCATATTCACATTGACAATATTTTACATTTATATTGCCACACCATAGATTATATTTAAAAATCTAAATGGGGCAAACAAAAGAGAGTGAGTGAGCGATCTTATGTGTGGGCTGCCTCCTACCTTGGTGTGGCCGTTCCTGTACTTATATGTGGGTTACTCTCTTGAGTATGAGAACAGCTCTTCAGATCGTGTCATTAGTGATTTCGATTATTTTTTAAATCAATTTTAGAAATATAAAAATAAATTAATAAATAAATAAAAGTGAGTGAGGGTTGCAATCTGAAATGATTCTCCACGCAACCAACCAACTGCCAACTGTGTCTCAAAACCCTCTTTTATTTCACTCAACTCGCAGCCAACGAACTGCCAACTGGTGTCTCAAAACCTACTTTTATTTCACTCAACTCCTAGCCAGAATCAATCAGTCATTCACTTCCCTTTTCTTATTTCTCTCTCTCTCTCTCTCTCTCTCTCTCTCAGCTTTTGGTTTCTTAAAAAAAAAAGTCCATGTCAGTCACAGTCACTGTTGAAACAAGTGATGGAGTGAAGCTGAACACCAGGGTTTTCAAACCCAGAGAGGAAGATCCCTTGAAAGACAACATGGTGATAGTATTTGTGCATCCTTACACAGTAATGGGTGGCTGCCAAGGCCTCTTGAAAGGGATGGCATCTGGGTTGGTTGCTAATGGTTACAAAGCTGTCACCTTTGACATGAGAGGTGCTGGCAGGTCAACAGGAAAGCCTTCTCTTACTGGCTTCTCTGAAGTCAAGGATGTCATTGCTGTTTGCAGATGGGTCTGTCACAATCTCTCCGTTAATAGGATCTTGTTGGTGGGTTCTTCTGCAGGTACCTTTTTTTTTTAGTTATTTGGATTGTTTGTGTGATTTTAATTGGTGGGTAATTTTTTAGATCCGTGAAAATATGTATGTTAAGTTGTGACAATTTTGGACTCTATGGCTCAGTGCATGTTTACTTGTGGAAGGTGTTCCCTTCTTCTCCTTTCTATTAAGATTGTTATATGATCAGTAGTTGATAATTGTGTTTGTAAGCTTGAATCTCAAAGCTGTAATCATAAATGTTAGGGATCTACTACTTTTTTGTTAATTGAATTGGCGATCTATGGTGTTGATTGAAAAGACTTGGTCCGGTGTTTATGATGTTCAATGGATTCATAATTTGGTAACCATAATAATGCCAACTCATGTTTATACCTGCTTGAGTGGCACATATTCCATATGGCCACAATTTTGTTCTTGGCTCATGAGTTTTTAAGGGTGAAATTTTGATCTTAGTGGATGATGTTACTTTCTATGTGAAAATTATTACAATTCCGTTGATCCTTATATTTTCTTTGAACCACCCTTTAAGCCACATCATTCTAAACTTTTTTGTACTCTTAAAACTCCTTGATGATTGCGGGCAATCAGCAACTGAGATGTTGATGCCAAACTCTTGATAGATTTTAGGTTATAGCTGCTGTGAATATCGAGAGGGCAATGAAATCATTTATCACTTCGGCAATTAAGTTTTACGGTTCATTACAGTTCCCGTTTTGACTATATCATCCTTCTAGAATAGGGAATGACTTATGCTTTCATTAATCCTTCTTCGTGTGATGTTTTCGTAGTAGAAATAGCAAAACAAGCATGAAAACGGTGAGGTGAATGGAGTATTTAAAGTTACTGTTTTCGGTTGATATGGTTTCTCCACAAATGTAATTTAGTTTTCTCTTGTTGCTTGCTGGTAGTAATGACTGTTATTTGTTGGTGTCTTGGTTTAATTCGCAATAGTTGCTCCTAGAGATATCTTATTGGTAGAGATAAGAGAACGTGAAAAAGTACAGAATAATCGTTGGCAGAGAAAGATGTGAAGGCATATTATGCTTGACTGAAAATTTAGTTGAGACTAGAAGAATGTTTTAAACATAGCTGATAAAGCACATTTAATTAAAAACTTTAAGGTGTTCCCAGAAGTACTCAAAAGCATGGTAATGATAAAGTCCATCTTCATCATTCATGTATTACATCCATCCATTTGTGGGTTGTAGCACTTCTTTCTGATCTAGTTGGGGTGAATTTTCTCTCAGTTGTTTCAGACAATTACAATAATAGATGCAAAATTCAGTCATGTTCTTGCGAGCTGATTTTGGAAGATCAATTGAAAATTTCAAATTCTTTGGACTGTAAAAGCAAATTCAATGGAAAAATATCTAATTTATTTTTTTGTCATCTGTTATCAGGTGCTGCAATTGCAGGTTCTGCAGTTGATGAGATTGAGCAAGTTGTGGGCTACATTGGTTTGGGGTACACGTTTGGTATGTTGGCTTCGATCCTTTTTGGGCGACACCAGAAAGCCATCCTCCAATCCTCAAAGCCGAAACTCTTCGTTATGGGGACTCGGGATGGGTTCACGAGTGTGAAACAGCTGAAAAACAAGCTGAGTTCTGCCGCAGGACGAGTTGAAACTCATCTAATTGAAGGAGCAGGCCACTTCCAAATGGAAGGCCCTGAATTTGATGCTCAGATGGTGAACCTTATCCTTAAATTTATTGCATCACTGTAGTAGTATTCACCATATTATATTGACTCATTGTATTATTATCACCTAAGTCTTAAGAGTTGTGTTTGTGCAGAATTCCTGAAGTTGCTTTCCATATAAAATTTGACCATTTTATGTATATGCTGATCTTTCACGTTCTTTTCATTTGCAGGAAATTTAATGGTTGCTTTCATTCTTCGTCAACATGAATTACTGGGCTGCTGACCCAGTTAATATATTATTTAGGAGTATTGTTGGTATCGAGATAATCCTGAAAAATTTGTTGTAGTTTGTAAAAATGTCTATTTTATCATCCATAGTTTCATTTTAATCCAAAATCCCCCTAACGTTAATAAATTAAAAGAAAATACTTATTTTACCTCCTATGATTTCATCATCAATTTGTGACCATAAAAGACATTGTCATCATTTCACACGTTTTTAGGGGGTATTTTAAGTGTTTTTATTGATATCAGGGAGATATTTTGAACAAAAATGAAACTATAGATAATAAACTGGATAATTTTATAATCTATAATATGTTTTTAAGGATTATCATTGTTGCTATCATTAAACCACCACTTTTCAAAGGAACAACAATTTTTGGTACTACTGTAAAAAGCTTCTTAAAAATGTTTTCAGAAAATGGTTTTTAAGTAAAGTGTTTTCATGAAACAATTTTAAAATGTATTTTGAGTGGGGTGTTTTCTTCCATTTTTTGAAATATTGAGTGGGGTGTTTTCATAAGACATTTTTAGTTCTTTATACAGAGCGTTTTTTTTTTTTTTTTGAAAGATTTATACAGAGCGTTTTATTCGAAACGGGATTTACAAAAGCACTTCTAATCATATATAAGGAGAGTCAGCAAGACATAAAAGAGAGGCAGTCATTATATAATAATAATTTTTACATGGTCACCACTAGAGATACACTAAAGAAACAAGATTTACATCAAGCATCTACCAGCATTCAGTTAAGCTTACAATGAAATCAAACCTAACTCCCCCACTACCTTGAAATTTCATAGACGACCAGACATGGTCATTAAGTTAAAAATTGGCATGCGATGATGATACAAACAAAAGACATAACTAGCTGGTTACACTGGGCTACTAAAAACACGTCATCAGTGGTGTCTGTGCCTGGATTTCAGTTGCAACTCTTAACCCTCGCGGGTCATTTTATTGCCTCTGAACCTTCACCCATTCCACCCATACCAAACTGCCGTTTTTTCCATTGTCGTTCTTGGTTCATAGATTGTCCTTGTGAGAATGGATGTTCTCCATCTTCTGCTTTGAAGCCAAAAAAACAAACAAATGGGATTGTTTTTTACAATCAATAATCATAAAATTCAGAGGACTATCAGTCAAAACAATATGCTCAACACGGCAGTAAGATCTTACGTAGACCTTTATTCACCAAACTGATACATGGAAAGGTGGCTGTACATGAATTGGCAAGACAGAGAAAAAATTAAGAGAAAGAAAGGAAACTATACAGAGTTTAGAGAGCTTCCATGAATTCAAGGCCATCGGCTGGAACTTAATTGAAAAAGAATACACTAATAATTAACAGAAGGATTTTACACAAAAAGTCTGGATAAAAGACTGAAACTTGAAGAACTACAACTAGATGATACAACAGAGGGCAAGCTTTTTATTTGGCTTCTTATGCTATAGAACATGGTTATATGTAATTAGTTATTACCACTTTCACCGTCAGATGCATCTTCGAGCCTTGCAATTGCATCGACCAATGCTTGTTCTTGCTCCTGCACTCAAAAGAAGCCATCAGAACCGTGACAAGGAAAGAAAACAAAAGAAAAATATAGTTATACGTTTGGTTCTTACTTTCAGCACTTTCTTTGCATTTTCAACCTCCATCGGGTCAGGATGATTAGCACCAAAAACTTTTTCAACCTGTTCAGATCCATCACAATCAGGAAAAATGTCATTTTATTTACACATATACCTGTACTTTTCGAATAGTCTTTCAGCTGCCATCTTACCTCCTTAATTAGAGTATCTGTGTGAAGTATTTCAATATCACCCAAAGCCTTCTTTCCTACGCCATTCTGTGACAAGGGAAAATCTTTCTTGGACTGACCCTTCATGGTCCCTCTACCTCTTCCTGCACCAGGAACAGCACCACCACGCGCTACAGATTTTTTAATCCCACGGCCTGGTCCTGGTCGACCACCTTTACGAGCAATTCCAGGTTCGTCACTTTCCCATTTAATATCTTCTGGAGATATCTACCATTAGAAGATGATAAAGATCATTGTGATGTAGAATTCTTTTAATAAGGAAATGAAACATTTTGAAGATGCGTATTATGATCACAAAAGAAGAGAGGAGAAGGAAACTTCATAAAGGAAGCTAATGAGGAAGATATTTAACAATTATTACTGCTGTCCCTTTGAAAAGCAGAAACAAATTACATCCTCAATAATGAGCTAAGAACCCATCTTGAACGCAGTAAAAAATAAATTCAACTCTTCCTTGCAGGAGAGAGAAAAAAAAAAAAAAGCCAACTTAATATGCTCTAGAGTGTAATGCATAAAGATGGTTCAAAGTTAAAAGTTCCAATGACACGTACAAGCTCAGAATAGAGTGTGGAGCCAAAAAACAAAACAGTTATAACATGCATGTTAGCCAGCCACATTGCATATTGTACGACGATTGAAAAATTCTTTATCCTTCAGTTACAAAAATTTCCCTTCCCGAGTGAGTGACCCAAGACCCAGAGCATGCCTCACATCAGCATCCAACAAATGGCATAAAATAAATGAGCTAAAAATCTCTGAAAATGCAGGACAGCTTCCATGTTTTAAAAGTTTCACATTAATAATTAAAAAGTTCTAAGTGAATGGTATAAATTTGTCAGCACCCAGGAACAGGGGAACAATTTTACCTCTTTGAGATTCACCCATTCCCAAGTTTCATTTGCTGTATTAATATCATAAACCAACGCATGTCGCCCCTATGAATGTTTGAAAAAAGTTAGATTAACATATTCATTCAATACAGGAACACTGCACGATTTACAATCAGACATACCTCAACAGGGTTGTAGTCAGTTATAACAGCTTCATAAAAGTGATTGTCTTCAGGCCACCTTGTCCAAACTTTCCTTCCAATTAGGGGATCATAAGTTCCTGCCTCAGCAGGTTCATTTGCTCCGAAGGTACCTGCGGAACCTCTATTAGGAACTTGAGCCCTTCCAGCAGGACCTGCAGAAAACTGCATCGATTTTGTTGGAAATGCAGCAGAGAATGTCCTTTGTTAACCCAACAGATCTAACGGAAGCTAAAAGAGGGCATATCAATTGAACCTTTAATTCATACTTCAATGAAAACTAGAACAGAAACATCAATTTATCATTTTCTTAAAGAAATATTGGGACATACTGATTTTGGCTTCTTGCCCCTAGGTCCTGGAGGAGGACCTGATCTCAAAGCAGATGAAGATGGTTGCATGGATTGAAGCAATGCAGGAGATGGTGCACCCATTGACAACGAAGCTACAGACTGAGATGTTTTGGGTTTCTTTCGTGATCCTGAAATGGTAGGACTTGGTGCAGGTTCATGAACAGGCTGAGGAATGCTGGGCATACCAGGTTGGAGGCCACTAGCCTTTCTCCATTCCCTACCAGCAAGATTGATTTACACTTCACGTTAAAAGGCAGAACTGATCAGAAGTCATTATCTATCTGATGAAAGCGGCTTAGATAGCATGTAATGATATAAACAGACCTTATCCTCCGGATGATGTCATCAGCATTAACCCTTGATAAAAGCTCCCTGTGTTCCTCATCTGATACTCTTAATTCCTTTCTAAGTTCAGTAATTAAACTTTCCTTCTCCTGGAAATATATAACATGAAATGATTTCAAACAAATTTAATTTTATTCATATGAGACAGATTTAAGTGAATATAAAAAAAATTATAAATTGTTACCCAAGTGATGGCATCAGATTGAGCTTTAAAGGCCCGCAGGATTGAACTGTAGGCTTCTTGCTCAATGTGGTGGATCTGAGTTTCCATGTCATTGTGCATCCAAGGTAAGAGCGGAGGACCTACAACTGCAGATCTTCCATTCCCAGAAGGGCGGCCTCCTCTTTGAAATCTATTTTGATGAGATGGAGGAAGGTCATCATCAGTTCCTGCAATTGTATAATAAAGAATCAATTATTTCAGCGAGTTAACTAGTATGTGGCCACCAGACGAATAATATGTTCCAGAGTCAGCAATTAAATTCTTCTGCCGACACACCTAAAACAGTTAATTTAGATTATTCAACTCCAAAGCATAATTAATCTTATGCACCCAAAGCAATCTCACCACATTAAATTTCACACAAGTCAATCAACTTAATGGAGGTTACTAGTACAGACCTGTTTCCAAAACAACAACACACTCGTTAAATTGAGAATGAAGGCTTCATAGTTGCTTCATATAGTGGATTGAACACTACAGATGTTAGAACGATTTCACCTCACAAAAGGAATTACATAAAATTCAAACCTAAAACTTGCAACTAACATCAGTCACTTGAAAAGTTTAACCAACTTGCCAGTCCACAAAGAAGCTTGAAAGTCTACTTCAACTAACCAAAACTACTTTGGAAACCAAAAACTCCCTCAAATGAGTGATTCGTGAAACGTCTAATTTGGACTATAACTTCACACATTTCATTTCGAATTTCAATCAAGACACTAAAACAGAGACTCCCAATTCCTTCTCTTCACTTCAAATTACAACAATCAAACCTAACAACAAAACTAAGCATCCGTGAACGCAAGCCTCCGAAAACCCTAAAAACCACAAAAATCATGATAAAAGACTATCTTTTTAACTTAAACTCACAACTGCTATCATAATCCATTCCTCTTCAAACCAAAATCTCCACTTAAAACCAAACTCAGAAATCGCGCAAAACTGATTACTTTCTCTCATGATACGAGCCACACGAAACTGAAACCAATTCAAAAAACCCATCAATATACAATTTCCCTTTCATTTAATTTCAATGCTAATCAATTCCCCAAGAACAAAAAAAAAAAAATCAAAGCTTGCTCATTGCTACTTCGAGCACAAACTTTAAAAACCCTAATTTACAACATGAAGCTCCTGAAAACCCTAGAAAACCAAAATAAACAACAACAACAACTACAAAATCACAACTTTTCACAAAACTCACCGCTACTGTCGAAAATTTCGAAGTCCATCGCAGTTTCTTCAACAAATCCTGCACAAAAAAAAAAAAACACTTCGAATCAGCTGGAAACCCACCAGAATCCAACAAATTCCTCCAAAACACGAAACTAAACCACCTTCAACGGTCGAAAACCGATAATTAAGCTGCGCAATTTTCACATTCCGCCTCGAATCGATCAGAGGAAGTGGAATTGACGTCAAACATACAGCAATCCTAATTAGGGTTTTTCTTGGGCTCCAATTCCGAGGGGCAATTTGGGAATAAAATTCGGGATTTGGAGTATGACTTTTTTGATTGATTGAGGAAACGAAAGTGTGGAAGAAAGAGTAACCAAGGCGGTCGTGAAAGTGAGTTTTGTTTTTATTTTATTTTTTGTAGTTGATAATTGAGTTTCAGTTCCGACACCAGCATTGGGTAATTGTTTTCCAAACGTGTTTTTGTACGAGAAATGGCACCTTCTCCCTTCTTTATTATTATTATTATTATTATTATTATTATTATTATTTTGTTAATTTGGCCCTAAATAGATTGAGGTCTATTGAAATTTATCGAAATTATATTTTTACATGTGAAATGATATATCTCGTTTGTGTCAATGCAAGGTTGTTTTCTTGTTTTTGTCTCTCTTTCCGAAATCCCGTCACCAAATGGGTTAGGGTTTGTCCAAAATGGTTGAAAACGTGCTTTTATATGTGATATAATAATCATATTTTATGTTAAAATGATGTTGTTTAATTGTTTCATCGTCTTTTTTTGAAATGAATGAGTTAGGGTTATCTGAATGTATTGATGGTGTATTTACTTGATGGATTAGATAATGAAAAAAGGGAATGAGAATAATTATTGATATTCACTTATTCTAAAATTAATCCATAATAAAAATGAAATTATGGGTCTAATATGAATTTGAGATTGTAGAGTGGGAATCTAATTCCCCCCCCACCTCACTTGGAAATCTCATTCACATTCTCTTTTACAAGTTAAAATATCTTTTATACCCTTTATTTAAAAAAAAAAAAACCTATTTTGATAATTTTAATGAAAGACATTTTTGTAACTTATAATTAATTAATTCTGATTTCAAAGCAAAGTAAATATCTCAATAGAAATACTACTTATTCCGATTTCAATTCTTACTATTGAAATAAACAATGTATTCTGATTTCGATACATCATTTTAATTCTAAATCATTCTGATTCTAGATTATTACGATTCCAAATTATTCTAATTACATTTAAGTAAACGCACTATAAAAATGTGTTTTGATATGTGAAAATACTTGTTCATGTTAATGCAATGTTGTCATTGTCTTTTTTTAAAATAAAAATCCAACAACAAACGAGTTAAGACTTTGCTGGAACTTGTCAAAATCAAATATTAAATGTACACTACTTTCATTTCCATAATCGGGAAGTATCTATTATTCCAAAATTAAAAGAAAATTCTTCTTATATATATAAGATAGATGTATATGGTGAAATTTGAATTTGTAACTACAAATATGAAAGCAAAAAGTCCATCACTTGAGTTAGAAGAGAAATCCATCATACCATATATTGACTGTATGAAAATTTTCAAACAATTAAAGAGAGTTTTGATTGAGGTTTTAAAAATCTTAATGAATTAATTGACCATGGATAAGAACTTTTAAAATTTTCATCATGACTTTACTAATGTACCGAGGCTTAACTTATGTGTTCTTGAAAATGGAATTATACGAGTCCTAAAAATTGAAAGTAAATGTTGCACTCATAAGGCTTCACATCAACACTAAAGTAGCACCCACAAAATTAGTCTCAAGAATAAGTGAAAATGGTATAATATGGCACATTTTAAATTAAACATTATGACTTTATCATTATGTTAACAGTTTGAGTTTTAGTATCACTAAAATCTGTGTACTAACAGAAATGCTCTTAATGAGTCTTCTCTTCCGTTTCTCTCTCAGCTTTTCTCTTTTTTCTTCCTTTTATTTTTTCTCTTATCATTTTTATATATCAATTTCTACGTGAATGCTTTGGAAGAATACTTGAATATGGAAGAATAACTTAAAGATCTAAAACATAAGGAGTTGAAAACAAAAAAGAAACTCGAATATGAAATAATAACTTGGAGATCTACGAAATGAAAAAAGTAGAAAGAGAAGGAAAATAAAATATCTCTCAAATAAATGACTTATCTCTTAAATAAAAAACTTATTTCTTGATAGAATAACTTATTTATCTAAAAAGTGACTTATCTCTCGAAAGAATAACTTATTTATAGAAAGAATGACTTATCTTTAGATAGAATGACATATTTATCAAAAAAATAATTTATCTCTCGAAAAAAGAAAATATCTCATAAAGAATTTATGCATTAAAAGAATGACTTATCTATGAAAAAAAGAAAATATCTCATAAATGACTAATCTTTCGAAAAAATAACTTATCTTATCTCTCAAATGAAACACTTATCTATCAAAAAAATGATTTCTCTCTCATGCAAAGCAAGTGTAGTGTAAGGGAATTTTTGTCTATACACATCCTGTAGTGACATTGAAACTTAAAATGTTAATGTAGTGATAAAGACAAAATGTGAGCCCTTATAGTACATTTTATCCAAAGAACCCGCTTTATTCCACATCTCAAAAATAATGATTGATTGTAACATCAATTGAGACAAGGATCGAGCTAAATACAATTTGGCACATGTTAAAAATTTGGATAAGTTGTTTGCCAATATCTTTTTCTTCTCTTGGTAATGTTGTAATACAACGAGAATAAAGTTGGTTTAGTGATAAACCATTTGACTATATGCTTTAGTCTATTGATAATATCACATTTATATCAATGAAGTTTGGGGGGAGACGGGGGGGAGGGGGGTGTATTTAATCTAGATTTCCTTGGAGTTCTTTTTAATGATAAATTTTGATGGTTCCCATGTAGATTTTGTTAGAATTCTATTTAAAGTTTGTTGGATTTTTTATATGGATTAAAATGGGATTAGATGGATTTTTAATGATTTATCAATTTATATAAATCACATGAAATAAATTTTGATATTATAAAAAGATATATATATATATATATATTGTACATCCAGTTATTGAGGTCAATTGTTGAACTAAAAAAAAAAATTATTAATTTTATATTGATGAACGGTGAAGATCTCATCCGAATATGAATCTCTACTTTTATTTATTTATAATTTTTAATTTCGATTTCTTAAAATTGCTGTAGATAAATTGATTACTACCATTCATCTCTATCTTCTTACTCTTTAACAAATTGTAAAACTAAACATGCACCAAACATAGCAGCATTAATTATTAGTAACACCAAACATGCACGGTACAGAACAAGCATGACAAAGCAACCAATTGAACACCGCAAACCAAAACAAAGCATCACAAGCATTTGTTTAACACATGGTATATATTATTATTATATGCACACAATCGATTAATAAAGGATAAAAAAGGTTTCAAGTTCATTTTAACACATGGTAATACTCTGGATCATAAAACCCTAACATAACATGACGAAAACTCTATTCAAATTGTATCATATTGAAAGTTCGAAACAAAGAAAAAAGAAAAAAACAGTCATAAAGAAAAACAACTGATTATGGAAGAGAAAAATATAGTACAAAACATACCTTCAATTCACCATCAAAAGAGTCTTGTGAGAGCTTTGTTCCAAGAGAGTGAAAAAATAAAAAAAATGAAAAACGTCTCTAGAGTTTTCAATTGGGCTTCAAAGCCATATCTCCAACTGAGGGAGATTGAGGGAGATTTAGGGGATTTTGGGGAAGTGGAGATAAGCGGGCCACCTCTATTCCAATTTCTCCCATTTTTCATATTTATAATATAAAAAAATTATATTGATAGTCAGATTTATTCTAATAATTTTCCCAGTTTATGATTTTATCATTGATAATAGTTTTATATTGTTTGAATTTTTATCATTTGTTATAACTTTTTAAGAAGATTGTAATTGTAATACAATATTATGAATTTCGTTTGTTGAAATATTTTTAATTTATTATGTTGAATCCTATAAAATTATTTTGTAAATTATATATATATATATATTTTTAAGGATTGAGACTGATTGAAGGGATTATCAAGACCAATTGAGATAGAAATACTAGTAGCGTATCCCGGGATGCTGCTGCCATATAGAAGTGATTTGTTCATATGGAGATGGAAGAATGACCTACATGACGATGGGTGGTCAATCCATATATAGAGGTGGAGGAACCGGTTATTTTGGTTTTCCTAGGTGTAGAACCGTATAAAAGGGACAGTTCACGAATAAACCAACGGCATCCAGCTGTCAATTATGTAAATTATACTTTTAATTATATATATATTTTTAACTTTGAATCCAACTGCTAAAATGAGACGGATAAATAAGAAAAAACGAGGAATGAGGGTAGGGAACCGTATTACTGTAGCTGTAGTCGTGGAGCACGAGCCTGAGGCATGGAATGACATTATCAGGTCTAAAAGATATTTCAGTTTCACACAGTTTGGTCATACGTGCGGTGTGCGTTCGTTACTAATTAGACCGACATTTGACTGTCAAAAATATTAAAATTAAAAAAAAAATGAAAAATAATTTGGTGGAGGAAGTGCCCGAACAACGCTACTAAAAAGAGACACAACAAAACCACGTTAACGCGATGCTCCTTTCTCATTTCTCACCGAAACCTCCGCTCTCTCGCTCCACTTGCTCACTCGCTTGTCTCCGCCGCATCTATTTCCCATTCTGCCCTTCCTCGCTCTTCAAATCCCCATCCTGCCCTCCTCCTCGCTCTCTTTCATGCCACTTCCCCAGTCGTAGTAGCAGTGGTGGAGCCGCCGGTGTTCACATGACGACGACGACTACGTCCGCCTCCGTCGATTCCGTCACGCGGGATTTGAAGAATCAGAGCCTCGACGGTCCTGATGTCAAAAAGTCGGCAATCGAAGATCTGAATTGGGACCACTCTTTTGTCAGAGACTTGCCTGCTGATCCCAGGACCGATTACGTTCCACGCGAGGTTAATTCCCCTTTTGAATGGGAAATTTCGTTTCATTTTGTTTCGTTAGGGTTTTGATTGATTTTGTTATGTGTGTATGTAGGTGTTGCATGCATGTTATACAAAAATTTCTCCGTCTGCTGACGTGGACAACCCGCAGCTTGTTGCCTGGTCGGAATCAGTTGCGCAGTTGCTTGATTTGGATCCCAAAGAGTGAGTGTTCTCTTCTCCCGGGTCATTTCGACAGCCGTCTACTTAGCTTATCTTGTAGTTCCATATTGTTGGCACTCGTATGTGGTTTTAGTGTTGGTTCATACTAGTTTTAGCTTTCAATTGGCTGCAAAATACGTGTATGTGGTGCATGAATTCTATAAATGTATGATGAATGAGGACTGATGAAGCAAAAGCGTAAACTTTTGAGTCTGTGGTGAAATTTGCTTCAAAGGAACGGTTTTATTAATGATAATCAAAAGCTAACAATTGGTTCTTGGATCTTTGCGTAAATAGAGAAAAACTATCCTTTTTCCATTGGGATTAGGGAATGCTAACACAACCACGATAAGGAAATATCAAATTTTATGAAAACGACAAATTTGAGTTATGGCGAAATGTAAAAGACGTTTCAAAAAATAATTCAATGAAACAAACGGTACTGAAAACGAACATTCCAACTGAAAGTTATTAAGATTTGAAATATTGCCTAAAATGGAAAATAGAAACTAAATCGTGAAAATGGTGCCTGAAATGGTTGAATTTGAGTCTTTTTGAGAGCCTGTCATGAAGAACCGTGGCCCCATGTGGGTTTTGTCCATCTCATTCGGTTAGTGGAAATGACATATTAGGGGCTCATATGCGATATCGTTTGCCCCACTAGCGGACCTCTAGAAGTGTTTTATAATAGAGACTACTGTTACTCACTATAAGGATGCCATTGAAACAGCCACGTTAGAACATATGGAGAATTTTTATACTTTGAAGCTTCTGAAATTGTTGTTATATTAGAGTATTTGCTTGACGTTGCTTGCTGAATCATCATAAGTTAACCTTTTTCTATTCTCCATTTCCATAGATTTCTTGCTTTATCATTTTGTTTTATTTTATCTTTTAGTGTGTGTTGCTTATTATTTGTAGGACTGATGTCTGAACTGTTTATATGTGTTTCAGATTTGAAAGACCTGACTTTCCTCTTTTGTTTTCGGGGGCTTCTCCTTTGCCTGGATCGTAAGTGTTGTTATTTATGTTGGTTTCATCACTATCTTCTCTTTTGCAAGACTCTCTCCTATATTATTAGTTATTTCTTCTGGTCTTGTCTGCTACAGCATGCCATATGCTCAGTGCTATGGGGGACATCAATTTGGGACGTGGGCTGGTCAGCTTGGTGATGGTCGGGCAATAACTCTTGGGGAGATTCTGAATTCAAAGTCTGAAAGGTGGGAGTTGCAGCTTAAAGGTGCTGGGAAAACTCCATATAGCCGCTTTGCAGATGGCCTTGCAGTGCTCCGAAGTAGCATCAGGGAATTCCTCTGCAGTGAAGCAATGCACTTTCTGGGAATCCCTACAACACGTGCACTTTGTCTTGTGACAACAGGAAAATATGTTACTCGAGACATGTTTTATGAGTATGTTCAACAAATTAACTGGATTTTGATTATGATCAACGTGGTATTATCTGTTTGCGATCAGCATGTTATTATCTGGTTGCTTTCATTATTTTTCACTGTTTATATGTGCAGTTCCTTGAATTCAATCGACCAAACTTTTTATTAAGATTTATATGGTAGTGATTGCAATTACTAGGAATGATAGATTCTGAGGTTATCGGTATATAAATTTTATTTTAAATGTTATTGGAACAATTGAAAAAGTTTGTGATTTTAGCATTTGCAAACAAGGATTTTGACCTTTTGATTAACCTTTAAATGGGTTGATTTAAGGCTGTACTAAAGTTTGCCCAGAAAGAACTGAAAACTCCAGATTCTGTCCATGAAAATAATGTTTGATTGATGGCTATGAAGGATAGTTTGATAATATACCGGAATGCTGATAACCTTCTCTATGTTTTTCTTGCAGTGGCAATCCAAAAGAAGAACCTGGTGCAATTGTTTGCAGAGTTGCTCAGTCTTTTCTGCGTTTTGGTTCATATCAAATACATGCTTCTAGAGGAAAAGAGGACCTTGGCATAGTCCGTACTTTGGCTGACTATGCTATTAGACATCATTTCCCTCATATTGAGAACATGAGTAAAAGTGATAGCTTATCTTTTAGCACAGGCAATGAAGATAATTCAGTTGTTGATCTAACTTCAAACAAATATGCAGGTATACCTTAATTTTTGGAATAGTGTGCGAGATGAATATATGGTAAAAATCCAGTTTTTCTCTTAAAAGGATGAAACCTTCTACCAAACAGTAGAGTTGGTCTGATTTTGCATTCTGAAATTTGTATTCTTTTAATTTATCACTGTCCTCCATTTTTTTGGACTTCTCCATCCCGGCACTTTTGAAGTGCAAGATCAGTTAATAGGGCTGTGTATTAGTTCTAGCTAGATGAGATTGAGATAATTGTTTGGGATATTAAAAATTGGTAGAGTGCTAAAAGCCGTCTCATATTTTTGGGTAACCTACATACCTTATTTAGGCTCTGATGTTGTAGTTATATGGTTAATGCCTGGGAGTTGATTGAGATGGGCTATTTTCCACAATGATTTTTTATTGTTGCTGGGTTCAATTTGGGAAGAAAAACTTAATTTCTTGCTTTTGTTCTTTATATGTGGATTATGTTACTTTGCACTGAAATGGAGACATCGTATTTGGGTAGTGATGGTCCTCATCCTTCCATCTTCTTTTTGGATGTGAAACTGTTTCATTTGGTGTGTGTTGGTGGAGAATTGGATTGAATTGTTGATGCTCTCAACTTTCTGTGTTTGCATTGTGCCTGCCATTGACTGTAGCTTATAATTATAAAACTAATATTGTGTGCTTTTTGTTTTATTCATTACTCTCTTTTCGTTGTCAACTCTTTCTGTTCTCATGTAGCTCTCAGATTTCTCTTTCAATAATTTCCAAGTGTATTCCTTGATGAATTCTGAATATGGTGTTGGAACAATTCTAACTCCCTTTTCTTCCTTTTCTTTTACCTTTGGGTTATTAGCATGGACAGTGGAGATTGCCGAGCGTACAGCCTCCTTGATTGCAGGCTGGCAGGGTGTTGGTTTTACTCATGGCGTGCTGAATACTGATAACATGAGCATTTTGGGCCTTACTATTGATTATGGTCCATTTGGGTTTTTGGATGCTTTTGATCCACATTTCACCCCAAATACTACAGATCTTCCGGGGAGAAGGTACTGTTTTTCTAATCAGCCTGATATTGGGTTGTGGAATATTGCTCAATTTGCCTCAACTTTATCAGCTGCACGGTTGATTGATGATAAAGAGGCAAATTATGCCATGGAAAGGTATGTTCAAGTAGATTATTTATCCTTGTAGAAGTTACTTACTAGTAGCTGTGATTGGCAGTTGATGAAAAATATGCCTTTCTTGACTTGTTACAGATATGGCACAAAACTTATGGATGAGTATCAAGCTATTATGACGAAGAAACTTGGCCTCCCAAAATACAATAAACAGCTGATCAGTAAACTTCTGAATAATATGGCCGTTGATAAAGTTGATTATACAAACTTCTTTCGAACGCTTTCCAACATCAAAGCTGATCCAAACATTCCAGACAATGAGTTGTTAGTTCCGCTAAAGTCTGTTTTGTTAGACATTGGCAAGGAGCGGAAGGAAGCATGGATAAACTGGGTGCAATCCTACGTACATGAGGTAGAATATTGGTTTTGGCTACTTAAATATGTTAATATGTTGTTTTTTTAGGATACCTATATTTTTTGGACCAATTGGAAGGTGAAGTTGAACTCTTTTGTTTGGTTCTTTTAACTTTTAATTTTTAAATTTTCCCCAATCCATATATGCGTGAACTTTGTTCCTTTGTGTGTTAGCATTCAACCCAAAATTTTGTTTATAACTAGGATTTGTCTGTAGAGCTGTTTCCTCCAGTTTGAATGTTGTGGTTGTTTTTTCTTTTTTTTTTTAAAAAAAAATTTATAAAAACCCTTTTTACCTCTTCAATTCCTTGTCAAAAATCACCTTTGACGATCATATTGTTTAGCAATTATTGTATCAATTAATGACATATCTGAGTGATTAGTTCTCATAAAACTACATCGTTAAATATAGTACTCCTTCCAGAGTATCAGTTCCTGTGTTATGGATATGGAATGAAAAATGTAGTCTCACCTGTTTACTTTTTTGGTCTGGCAGCTGTCCTCCAGTGGCATCTCA
Organism: Nephelium lappaceum; assembly: GCA_021234005.1. NCBI lineage: Eukaryota > Viridiplantae > Streptophyta > Magnoliopsida > Sapindales > Sapindaceae > Nephelium > Nephelium lappaceum. Next base: position 9,551,331 of record CM038009.1, read on the forward strand.
GATGAGGAAAGGAAAGCATCAATGAATTCTGTCAACCCCAAATATGTTCTCAGAAACTATTTATGCCAGAGTGCAATTGATGCAGCAGAACAAGGTGATTTCGGAGAGGTAAGAAGGCTGCTTAAACTTGTTGAACGACCTTATGACGAGCAACCAGGAATGGAGAAATATGCTCGGTTGCCTCCAGCATGGGCATATCGGCCAGGTGTTTGCATGCTTTCTTGTTCTTCATAAGCTATTTCTCTTGCTTCAATATGTTAAACACATGTCGAAAAGGAGTCTCTATCTTCTTGTATATAATAGTCTAAACTAAATTAAGTTTTATTATTATTATTATTATTTTTAATCTTTTTGCACAACAATAAAAATTTAGAATTTCATTCCTTAGTTTCTTCATGAGATTTTAATAGTTATGCGGTTGAAAGCATTCTTATATATATTAAAATTTTGAATTATGTTACTTGCTGTTACTGGCCTGGCATGGATTTGGATGCTTTTTGTTTACAGTCAACAGAGAAATTTTGTATTGATTAATGTTATTGTAAGTTGAAGTCAGAATGCTGATATGTTGAATTTCTGATTGCAATAGGTGAGAAGGATGATGGAAATTATTACTTTATTAGTATTTCATGGTCCTATTTTTACTTCAAGTTTTGACATTAAGATTTAATAGTTTTTGTTTTTCTCTTCCGTTCCTTCATTTAGTACTTAACTCTTCTTTTCCTTATTATTTTTCTTTCTCTTAAATTGTATTATTTTATTCAATTACCCGTCATTATTTTATTTTAGTTTTTTCTAGTTTAATGCATCAATTATAATTAGTTAGGTTTCCTATTTTTAAGAATACCACGTTATATAAGTGCCAAATTGGAGCACCAATTTGGACAAAGTTGTCTTATTTTTCGAAGAATTCTAGTTTTGGATTAGAAGAATTTATGTTTGGATTTGAAAAAGTAGAGCTGACTGAAAATTCATTGAGATCTCCTTATTGTGGAGGTTTGATCATCACAGTCATGCATCTCGAGGAAATCAGTTGGTTTATTTTTTTATTAATTTCATAAAATAAAAGAAAACAAAAAACTACTATTTTTTAATTTTTTAAAGTTAAAATAATGAGAATGGTTGACTATTTTAATTTCATCATTGATAATAAGGAATATTTAAGTTTCTTTGCACCTTTAACTTTTGGTAGTTAGGACTTAATGATTTTAAAATTTCACAATCAATCAATATTAAACTTTTTGTTAGAAATTCTATTTTGTGAATATCTACTCGTAAAAGCTATATCTAAAGTGTCACTCTTAATAGTGCTTTTAAAGAAGTTCTTTAATTTCTTAAAATGTGTTTTTATATCAATATATTTCTAATTTGTAATTAGGAGTATTATATTCCCTAAAACATTTTCAATTTTATTTTTAAATGATTTAAAATTGCGTCTCATACGTAGTCACGGTAGGTCAGTCATAAATTATTGATGTTGTTTTCATTTTAACATTACTATTTATAACCTAGAATCAGTTTATCAACTACAGATATAAGAAAATGTACATATTGTAGTGTAATTCCAATTTTCGTATTGACGAACATAGGGATATTGGTGTAAACAAAAATTATATGTTAGATTTTGATAATTTATCTTGAAGAGTAATCCATATTCCACACGCAGACGGAAGTAATTTTACCTCCGTAGGAATTCAACCATTTTTTGTTATCAAAAATGAAAAATCATATTTAAAAATGAATCCAAACATCACCTTAGATTCTGTTTCTCTGGGTTTCCAACCTCAAATTTTTAGTCATTAGGTTTCAAGCAATTAGACACCTAGATTTGTAGGTTTCCCATCGAAAATGGCCCTAACCATCCCATATCATGCCAATCAAACCATATCACCCTACCTACAATTGTGGATCTCCATCAAACATTGAATAAGCCAATTAGCACCAACAACCAAACACCTATGAAACCGCAAACGCTTAACCATCACAATCGAACCACCCTAACATTACCACCAATCAAAACCCACCTTGACACCATCATCACCATCAATCGAAGCCCATCCTAACAACACTAAAATCAGAGAACCCCACAATCAAAGAAGAGAGACAAAAGGAGAAAGAAAGAGTGAAATCGTATTTCTTGGTTTGTCTTAAGCGCTAGTCTCCTTCTAGCGAATTCGATCTATTTTTTTATAAGGTCATCGATGATAGAGAGATAAAACGACAGAGAGGTAGACAAGAGAGAGATGGAAAAAAAAGAGAAGATTTGTTTTTTTTTTTTTTTTGGTTGTTGATGTATTTGATCTCTATTGCCCATATTCACATTATCATTTTTTTTTTAGTTTTTTAAAAATATTTTTACTTTATTTTTATCTAATTTAGTTTTATTTATCTTCAAGAGTATTATTGTCTTTACATCACTTGAGTATGACAATATTTAAAGTCAACTGTTTTTCATTAACCGTGGGTGGCCAAATTGTAATTAAAATATAAAGTTTACTTCGCTTATCAATAAATTTTAATCAAGTAACTAATTTATAATTTGTTCTTATGTAAATATTAATTAATTTTTCATTACCGTTGCAGCTACATCCTTACTGTTAGTTGTGGTCCATTGACCATTATTCAAAAGCTTAAGAAAGCTGAAAAACCCTTTATTTAAGGGTCCAATGTACTAAAATACTATCATTTTAAGTTTAAGGTTTAAATAATATAATAAAAATTGCAATAAAAAATATTAAAAAATATAAAAATAAAAGATATTTTAGCCTTTTTAGGCCTTTCACGAACGGTAAATAGACTAAAACTAATTACAAAATGTGTAGCTAACACTAATAAAATGCCAAACTATTTTACGTAACTTTACTTAACTGCTCTTATTACAAAAGATATCATTAAACTATAGGGGGTGTAACTATAACACTAATATTTAATCTTGACAAATAGCATAAATGTCACCAAATTTTTAATTACACTAATATTTTTGATTTATGATTATTTTTTTAAGACAAAAATAACAATTATTTCTTTAGTGTACATAGAACTTAATAAAGTTAGTGTACCCTTCGTGTGCCACTTACTAAGCATAAGTGGGACTAACTGAATTTATTCCACCAACGGAGATTTCATAAGGGAACTGATACACACACACATTAAAACGGTGCGTTGAAGCCTGTTTTCGGTTTAAAGCCTGTGTATTGGATTGGACGGTCTTCCAATGGCGTTCTGGTGAAATATTTGTTCTCGTCATCCGCTCTAACATTTGGTGGGTCTCTGCTCCTATTATTTTTCAATTATTTTTTATTTTATTTTTTATGATTTATTATTATTAATTTTTTGTCTAAAATGTTGTTACTAGCTGTATATGGTTTCTTCATTGTGCATCTTGATTAAAAATGCTGCATTTGACTTTGTCTATCAACTGTTCGATGAAATGCGTGTGTGGGTTATCTGTAACTCATTTGCATTTTCTTTAATTGGGTTTTTGGAGTTCTGGGTGGGTAATGATATGTATATGTAATGGAGAAAAACAATGAAGTGAAAAAGAGGAGTATCGATGAAGATGTTGTGTAGCTGTGGATGCAGTGGTGTGGTGTGTATTTTTATGGTTTCATTTAGTGCAACTCTCTCATTTCTTATAATTTATCATCTTTTCGGCGATACCCGTTTCGTTTTTAAAGATTTTGTAGATCTTGATTATTCATCAGTGGTCAATGATTGTGAATATTCATCAGTGGTCAATGATTGTCTTTGCTGCTAGCAAACAAGATGGGCTTATCAGTTTATGTTTTTGTTTTAGATGATGTCTTTTTTGGAATCTTAATGATCGTTATAAATCTTTCCCATTTCACAACTTGATGAAAGATGTGAGTTCCCGATTTAGAATTGTGTATCTTGGCTTAAAATCACATGTGTGGGGTAGCGTATGTTTTGTTTAAGGTTTTGCAGATGTGGAAATTGCAATATGATAAATGGTATCTTTAATTTATTGTGGATAGTGGACACCATGTGATCATAAACCAATGATTTGAATGGCGCCATGTGATGATGATGAAACAAGGCTATGGAATTAATTGTTTTCTTGATCTGCAGGGAATGAGAATTCCACGAAGTCTTGAGGTGTTGAAACTTGGCACTGTCAATTACTTGGATGCACTTAAGCTGCAGGAAAAGCTGGTTTCCAATAGAAAAATCCAAAAGATTCCAGACACCCTTTTGTCCCTGCAGCACCCACCTACGTATACCCTTGGAAAACGGCGGACAGATCACAATTTATTAGTAACTGAGTCTGAACTGAAAAAGTTAGGAGCTGAACTTCATTACACCCAAAGAGGAGGAGACATTACATATCATGGTCCACATCAAGCAATTTTGTATCCCATTATTTCTCTTCGGGGTATTGGATGTGGAGTTCGAAATTATGTGGAGAAACTTGAGTTAACTATGATTGAATTGGCATCTTTATATGGAGTGAAAGCTTGTCCTGGACAAAAGTGTGAAACAGGGGTTTGGGTTGGAGAGAGAAAGATAGGTGCCATTGGAGTTCGGATAACATATGGAATTACATCTCATGGGTTGGCATTCAACATTGATCCTGATTTGGAATATTTTAAGCATATTGTGCCTTGTGGGATTGCAGATAAAGAGGTCACATCTTTGAGAAGGGAGACAGGTACTGTGCTTCCTTCTGAAGATGTAATTCATGAGCAGTTAGTTTCTTGTTTTGCTAGGCAGTTTGGTTATGGTAATCTTATCTGGAAGGATAATGTTTAATTATTGTTGGATAGTGCTAAAGTTTAATGACATGTGAGATGCGGTTATTGTATGCCAAACAGATGAGTTCTGTAAACTTTGTATTCCTCAAATAATTTCTTCTTCGAGATGCAATTTATGAAATCTGTTTTATTATATGTGTGTTTTTGGTTTGAATCCTGTTAGAAATCCTTAGAGGTATATATATTTGGAAAAAGTAATGATTGCAGGATCATTTGGCAGCCTGCAGAAGTATTAACTTTTTTGGCCTTGGAAATGGATTTGGAATCTTGCATTACATGAGAAAATTTATATGTTTTTAAGATTAGAATAAAGAGCTGCCAAAACAGTTAGTTCTATTATGAGTTCTGGATTCATAAAGGATCACTAGTTCCTGTATGTAAAATCTTGCCAAATTTTCTTTTTTGAGGATCTAATCCAGAATCATTGAGTTCATCTTGCATAATTCTGTCAGTATAATTCTGGTAGTCAAAGCAAGGATGAAACCGAGTCTAATATTTCATTCAAAGGTGATGGAAGTCAGCACTGTCTCTTCTATTCTCATCCTGGTGATAGACCATTTTTTTTTTTTTCAAACAATGAGAATCCTCAGTACACATGATCATTGAATATCCAGAGAAAATTTCACCAAAATTTTTATTAAAATGCAACTCTCAGGAGTTCCTTGACCAGATCTTGTCATATAATTTTTCCTGGCAGACTTTATGACCATTTTTCTGACAGCTAAGGTGATAGGATTGATTTATTGGATATATGGACCTTTCCATCCCTAAAAAAATTAATTGCTGACTAATCAGAGATGCAACATCCCATAGTAAAATGGAGGAAAACCCTGTTAAGTGTAGAAATATGTTTTTTAATTATGCATTAGAAATTGCTGATGATGTTTAGGCAAGTGGATGCTTCTTTTAAAATTGTTGCCACATGTTTGAGATTCATGTTCTATTTGATTCATCTTGAATCTCAATTGGATGCTTCTTTTAAAATTGTTGCCACGTATTTGAGATTCATGTTCTATTTGATTCATCTTGAATCTTACGAAAACAGGGGGCCATGAGGGAAATTCATTATTGTAGTCAGTTATAGATGTATGCAAAGCATTTTCATTATTGGTTGACAAGGCAGCCAAATTTAGTAGGGAAAAAACATTTATTTGGTGCTGCAGTAGTAGTAGTTGCTGCTATGGCAACAATTGTTGCCGCATTACAGCACTGTAAAACTTAGAAGTATTCTTCAATGTAGGGATAGGGATTTAATAAAAGAAGATATAGATGGAGCCAAGTCAAACTAGAGAATATACCTGGATGGTAGAAAGTGGAATAGAAGCTAGCATTTCTTAGAAGATGGTGGATGATTCATGTATAATGAAAAGCAGGCTTACCCAGCTAACTTTAGCTGTGTTTTCGTGTGCTTAATGGGGGTATAAAACTTATGAATGATATAATAAACCAGGAAGGACAGAAAAATGTGGTGATTGATTTGGTCTCATGTGATAAGTCACATGAGACATTTTGTTTAATATTTGAGGATTTCAGAGAAGTCAGAGAAATATAATACTCAATTGAGCATCACATGGTCAGCTGCTTCCCAGTTCCAACCCATTAAAAAACAAAGAAGGAAATCAATAAGAAGCAAAATGTTACTGGAACTGAGGCTAGTCAAATTATTCATCTACTAAATTCTAAAATGTCGTTCCTAACATGTACTTATATGGTTATAATATGTGTCTTTGATCTACCTTAATCTCCTTGCCTTCCTGGAATCCAAACAAAACAGAGTTTTATTTTACTTTTCATCCAGGCTCCAAGGATTTCTATATCTGGTAGGAAATTGTTCACATCGATCAATAACCTTGGTTAGTTTAATATAAATGGAACCCAAATGCCTCTACCTTGTTAGTTGTTACAGATAAAGTACCTATTTACCAAACAGCACCGATAAGAGAATAGAGCTATTGTTAAATTACATCTATATATTACAGTTTGGCAGACTTGATCACAAACCATGTGTACAAATGCGTTTCCATCTTTCTTGAAAATATATTTTCAAATGTACTAGCCCCAAATCCATCTTTATGTCATTTCCTTTCCAAGCAAACAGCACCATGACAACAATTCGCCGAGCTTTGGTGGTTCTCTTTTGGTTAATTTTAGTTCATTTCCTTGTATTTTCTATGTTGTCTCTCCACCGTGATGGACGAGTTCATCCAAGAGACAGAAATCAATCAAGGAGATTGCTATTTTCTGTTACTTCACTTTCTACACATTCAGACAAGTCAAATCAAGCTGTTAAAGATCCCCAGAAAGCCATGGAGACAAGCCTTAAAAAGGCACCACCTAGTGTTTCAAATCCTAGCCAGAACAAGTGACTTTTAACAACTTTTGTGTAGAGATCTTAGCAAGAAAGAGAAACAAATATCATTCTCTTTCCACATTTTTGCAGTTTTCTTACTTTTGCTGTCGGATAGGTAGGAGAATTGGATCTCTATACAGTTTTTAGGTGGTCCCTACTTTTTTTCATGCTGTGTATCCTTATATTTATATATTAATTATTTTCTTTTGCAAGTTTTTGTACCTGTAGTAGATTAAAGAGGAGATGATGGGAAAGAGTATTTACAGAACTATGTAGGAATATATCAGAAATAATATAAGATTACTTTAGAGGATTCCTAGTTCCTTGTTTGTGATTATTGTCCAAAAAGTATTGTTACAAGTTGATAAATGTTATTGTGACTAGCTATGTACAACTTTTAAATTTGTACTTTACATCTATTCTTTTAATGCTTTCCCTTTTGTTCAGTTTACTCTTTGCAGAAAAATTTAAGCTGATAGTGATTTTAAGTGCCATCTTCTCTCTTATGTTTTCCTCCATTTATTCTTCATGTTGCTTCAAGTGTTGAGCAGTGTGGGGATGGAAGTTCATTTTTAGTATGTTTGTTCTTAGGTTAACAAAATTTATGAAGCAGTTAAAAATGCAGCTGCACATATTGCATTTCTAAACAACAATAACGCCATTAAAATTTTCATTTCGTGTTAGATAGACAATGAAACCTATGCTGCCAGCCAGAGGGTATGTTCTCTCTTTCATTATAGTTTTAACTTTCAGTCCTTTCTTTAATATTGCTGTAAAAAAGAATCTTCCTGTATTCATTATTATACTAATTGTCATTTGTGGCGTGTCACCCTTGAATTTTTTGTTTCTTCATCATTTGTAGGTCGATCACTTCTTGATTGCATTGTGATGCTGTTGTCAGTCTTAATTTTTATTGAAGAGCATTGCTGTAAGAACCAACTCAAGCTCTCTCCCATAGGAGTCACAAATTAGCTGGAATTCGCTGAATGACTTTTAGGGTAGAACTCTAGTTTATGTATATCCCTACCTGTGGAAGCTTATTAGTTTCATAAGACTATATGACTAAACTGTTTGGGCATTCTTGTGAGACTGAAGTTTCTTGTAATGATCTTAAAATATTAGAGCTAATTGGCTATGGAAAAAAACAATGGCAAATTTTAATTTAGCATATGGTTTCAAAGCTTCTTTTGAAAAAAAATCCACCTTATTGAATGCATGAACATGAAGATTGAGCCCTTTTATGATGAATAATCATATATTGAAGGCAGCATTTTAGAGTGAAGAATAATCTAGTTTTGAACCTTAAAATTGAGTTCTATCACAATGAAAAAAAATATCTTTAACTTAAAAAAAAAAAAAGAAGAAAATATCATTTTACCATACCATCCTGCATTTGCATCTTATTTACTACCCTTCTCAAGCTTCATTTCCTTTGCATCTTAACATGTTGAGTACATTAGGTTTGAATCATTATTGAAATCCTTTTCAACCAGACCTGTTTACATGTTTAAAATCTTGGTAATTTTTATGGCTGCGTTTATTGTTGAGATCTGATGCAAGTCTAGTCTTCTTATCAGATTTCAGATATTGTTAAAAACATCAATTATATAACTCTGTTTTAGACGTCCTGATATTTGAATAGTAAGTTACTAGCTTTGGGTCTGTATGCTCATACTAAACCGAAAATTTGCGTAGTTTTAAGATCCCAAACCTTACAGTTTTAAGATTTAAATCTGCCTGTTGTAAAAGAAAAAGTTGAGTACTTGAGACCATATTCAATAGATGAGTGTCATTATCCAATTTGGCTGTGATGATCATAATTGACAGAGAGATTCTTTATTATATATATACACTATGTAAGAGATTCAGAAGACCATGAGAAAGAGGAGGATTTGGTACTGGAGGGTACAAATTGTTATATCATTTCTTCCAATGATTTGATACAATATTCACCCTTCTTATGGAGAACATCTGCTAGACTCAAGGTTGCATAATTCTTTAATACTCAGTTGTCTGTATGTAGTGCTGTTCTTACAAATATAACTGAACTTGTAACGTTATCTGTGCAGTTTCAATTTTGATGTAATTTTGGAGAAACAATTAATTCATGAGGAAAATTTTCTCAAAATATTATCTTCGATAGTCTTTGACATATAGGTAAAGTGGTGCTATTGTTCAAAGTTTGTGACTTACAAAATTTATTTTGTGAACATTTTTGAGCAGGTGATCGACTTCAATTTGCTGCTATAAACTTTTGTTATATCATAATACTGTAAAAGATTCTGGATTTTGAGTAGCAATATATCATTTGTTTTAACAAAATAGATGATATTGCTATAAGTTAATTTACTGCCTCATCTTTAATATAAAAGTCATTCATTATCTATTTTCTGCTCTGGCATATTTATTCTAAAACATTTAAACTCTTTTAAATTTATATTGTCAATAAGTTTGTTATTAACATTTGGGAAGGGTTAACCATTGTCATAATAATTAAACTGTCATTTATTTCCATCTTTTAGACAAACTCTATTAGTCAAAACCTACCAAAATTTTCGGCATTGGACCTTACTACATTTATGTGTAAAAGATTTCACATCTTAGCTGTAATTTCACTTCTTTTCTTCCTCTTTTCTACCATTTTAGCATAATTTTCCATTTTTAGAATATTTCATTTTGAAGAAAAACTGAAGATGAAGAAAACTGAAGAGCAGTTTTTTATTCAAATAAAAAACCCTAATAAAAACATCCCTAAGCAAAGATATATATACAAGTTGCTGACTTAGAGAGACAGCTATTAAAGGAAGAAACAAATTCCTACAAGTTAGGAGCAAATATACAATTTACAACTGAAAAAGGAAAAAATACTAATTGACCAAATCTCCCTAAATAGGAAACTAGTCAATATAATCACATTCCTAGAAAATCTACACCCCCCCTCAAGCTGGGCAGTAAATGTTTATCATTCCCAGCTTGGAACACAACTCTTCAAAAGGCACTCTAGGAAGAGCCTTTGTGAAAATATCCGCAACTTGTGAGCTGGTAGATGTGTAGACCAACTTAACCATCTCTGAATCTACCTTCTCTTTTATGAAGTGTCGATCTATCTCCACATGCTTTGTTCTGTCATGATGTACCGGATTCTTAGCTATACTAATGGCTGCTTGATTGTCACATAATAACTTAATGTGTGTGTCCATTGGCACTTTCAATTCCTTCAGAAGTCTCTGTAGCCAAATTCCTTCACAAATCCCATGAGCCATAGCTCTAAACTCCGCTTCAGCACTACTTCGAGATACGACAACTTGTTTCTTGCTGCGCCATGTGACCAAATTTCCCCATACATAGGAACAATATCCCGAGGTAGACCTCCTATCTACCACTGAACCTGCCCAATCTGCGTCAGTAAACACACTGATCTCCCGGTTCTCATTCTTCCTGAAGCAAATCCCTTGACCAGATGTCAATTTTAGATACCTAAGAATCCGCTGAACAGCTCCCATATGCTCTTCTGTCGGGTTATTCATGAACTGGCTAACTGTGCTCACAGAGAATGCAATGTCTGGTCTAGTGTGTGACAAATAGATTAGTTTTCCTACAAGCCTTTGATATCTCCCTTTATCTACTGGAGGACTACCTTCAACTGATCCCAACTTAATTGTACTATCCATAGGAGTATCTGCAGGCTTGCACTCTGTCATCCCAGTTTCTTTGAGAAGGTCCAATATGTACTTTCTTTGATTGATGAACACTCCAGCTCTTGATCTTGCCACCTCCATTCCTAAGAAATACTTTAGACTTCCCAGGTCTTTAATTTCAAATTCTTGGGCCAGGAAACACTTCAAATTCTGAATTTCTTCTTCACTGTTCCCCGTTATTATCATGTCATCCACATATACTATGAGCATAGTAACTCTGTCACCTGTAGAATGTTTGACAAACAAAGTATGGTCAGTTTGACATTGAGAATAACCATACCTCCTAACTGCCTTGGTGAACCTCTCAAACCATGCCCGAGGTGACTGTTTTAACCCATACAATGACTTCTTCAATTTACACACTTTGTTCCCAAAAACTGCCTCAAAACCTGGTGGTCCCACCATGTAAACTTCTTCTTTCAACTCCCCATTCAAGAAAGCATTTTTCACATCCATTTGATGAAGCTTCCAATTTAGATTCACTGCAAGAGAGAACAGAACTCGAATGGTATTCAACTTAGCCACTGGAGCAAAAGTTTCTTCATAATCGATGCCATAAGTTTGTGTAAAACCCTTAGCAACCAATCTAGCTTTATAGCGTTCTACACTCCCATCAGCCTTGTATTTCACTGTGAACACCCATTTGCATCCTACAGCCTTTTTCTCTTTGGGTAAATCTGTGATATCCCAAGTTTTGTTTCTTTTAAGTGCTTCTAACTCTTCTAGAACGGCCTTCCTCCATTCTGGGATTATCATTGCCTCCTTAATGTTGGCTGGAACAGATACATTGGTGATGCTAAGAGCAAATTTCCTGTAATTTGGTGACAGGCCTTCATATGATAGGTACTTACATAATGGATATAGTGGCCTTGATCTACATTCTCTCACCGGTTTCCTTAAGGCAATAGGTTTCTCTTCTTCAGTGTTTAGTTTCTCACAGTTTTCACTTAAGACAGGATCAGGTGGGTTGTCTGTTGTTTCACTCATGGGCTTGATATCGGGGTCAGAGATCTGGACTAATGATTCCGGGTCTGTTTCCTGGCCTTGTTGAGGTACAATCGAGTCCAACTCATCTTGCTTTGCTTTAGGCCTCCTAGAGTATACAATAGGTACAATAGGATTCTTTGAAACAATTTCATCACTGGTTGACTCAGACACTGGCAAGTTTTGAGACTGTTGTTTACTAGATTTAGGAGATTCAAGAAGATTTGACTCAAATTTAAAAGTATCAAAAACAACAGAAGACTCAGATGACTCAGAGTTTTGTGACCCTAGAACCAGCTTACTAGGACTGAGTGTATCATTGAATGCATGATTTTGAGATTCACCAACATTTAGAAACTGAAATTCGGACTCACTCCCCCCTTGAATTTTAGTTGGAGGAAAAAAAGGTTGATCTTCAACAAATGTAACATCTAATGACACATACCACTTCCTCTTAATTGGGTCATAGCACTTATATCCTTTTTGGGTAGGAGAATACCCTAAAAATAGACATCTCACTGCTCTCGGGTCAAGTTTGTTACGAGTTTGAGGATGAACATGTACAAAACCAGTACACCCAAAGACTCGAATAGGAATATTTGAAATAAGTTTTGTGTGAGGATATATTTCAAGTAGGCTTTGAACATGAGTTTTATATTGTAGCACCCTTGACGGTTGTCTATTAATTAAATATACAGCCGTCAAAATAGCTTCGCCCCAAAAATGAATCGGAACTCTCATAGAAAAAAGTATGGAACGAGCAACCTCTAGTAAATGTCGGTTTTTCCTTTCAGCCACTCCATTTTGTTGGGGAGTATCAACACAAGATGTTTGATGAATTATATCCTCACTCAATAGATATTCTCTTAACCCTTGGTTTATGAATTCTTTCCCATTATCAGACCTCAAAATTTGAATTTTTGTTTGGAATTGATTATGTATCATAAAATTAAAGTTCTTGAAAATGTTGGTGACCTCAGATTTTTCTTTCATTAAGAACACCCAAGTTAACCTAGTATGATCATCTATAAAAGTGACAAACCACTTGGCTCCAGTGATATTGGAAACTCTAGAAGGCCCCCAAACATCACTGTGAATCAATGAAAAAGGTTTAGATGCTTTATAGCTACTAGGAGGAAACACAGTTCGAGTATGCTTAGATAACTCACAAATGTCACAATGAAAAACTTGAGAACTTTTATTGATAAATAAGTTTGGGAATAATTTTTCCAGATACATGAAATTTAGATGCCCTAACCTATAGTGCCACAACATGATTGCACTATCTTTATTGGACCTACAACTAGACTCAATAGAAGGTAATCCAGAATCAACAGAATTACATTGTATACCCTTTGGAGCTTTAGCATTGAGCAAATAGAGACCTGACTTCACCTCAGCAGTTCCAATCATCTTCCCCGAGATCATGTCCTGAAAAACACAATAAGAAGGGTAAAATTTTGTTACACATGTTTCATCAATGGTGAGTTTTGAGATGGATAATAAATTACAGTCTAAATTTGGAACAAATAGGACGGAATGTAATGTCAAGGTTTCAGAAATCACAACCGAACCACACCCAGTAACTTTCGATAGGGAACCATCAGCAATTTTAACATTGTAATTACCTTTGCATGGCTCAAAGGTACTAAAAACTTTAGCATCACCTGTCATGTGGTCAGTTGCACCTGAATCCACAATCCAGGACCCTGGTGCCTCTTGTTTTACGTTCAAGGCAGACGAGTATGTACCTTTTTTAGCAACTGAACCTGTCCCAACCGTATTCATGCCTGAAAACATCTTCTGCAACTGCTCCAACTGTTCTGGACTAAACAGGACACATTCTGCCCCTATACTCTCACTCCCATTGGTTGTATAGCCTTTAACATCCCTATCGTTGTGGTTTTTGGGCTTCCAATCTTGGGGTTTGCCATGAATCCTCCAACAAGTATCCTTCACATGACCAGGTTTTCGGCAATGGTCACACCAAGGTCTGGTTCTCCTCTGCCGGTTGTCAAATGGCTGATTCGGGTAGCCCTTGGCAACAGCAAGTGCAGACGCATCACCCTTGGTTCCACCAGCATCTGTTTTGGAGAGCATTACCTTTTTCCGACTCTCTTCTCGGCGTACTTCGGAGACAACTTCTCGGATTGATGGAATAGGTTTTGTACCCAATATTCTGCCTCTAACTTCATCTAGGTTGTCATTCAAGCCTAGCAGAAATTTGAAGACTCTCCTTTCTTCCATAAACTCTCTGAACAACACTCCATCTGCTGCGCACTTCCACGGAAGCTTTACAAATGTATCCATCTGCTGCCAATACCTGGAAATTTTCGTATAATATTCTATAACTGACATCTCACCTTGTTTTAGGTCGTTTAGGAGTCCTTCAAGATTGAAGACTTCAGAGATATTATCTCTATGTGAATAAGTTTCTTTGGCAGCCTCCCATATCTCCTTTGCTGTCTCAAACACAAGGAAACTCTCACTTACTTCAGGTGTCATCGAATTACAAAGCCATGTCATAACTTTGTTGTTTTCCGTCTCCCAAACCGTGTAGGCTTTGTCTTCCTTTGCAGGTATGGCAGCCTCTCCTATAATAAATTCAGACTTCCCTTTACCTTTGATGAACATCAACATTGACTGAGACCATGGTACATAATTTTTTCCGTTGAGTTTATGGCTGGTAATAGGCAGATGAGGGTCGGGTTGCAGGTCGTTGGGACCTCCATTAAATGGGGAAGTCACAACAGTTGAATCCTCACCCGATTGGGACATGATTGGTACTCAGAACAGCTCTGATACCATGAAGAAAAACTGAAGATGAAGAAAACTGAAGAGCAGTTTTTTATTCAAATAAAAAACCCTAATAAAAACATCCCTAAGCAAAGATATATATACAAGTTGCTGACTTAGAGAGACAGCTATTAAAGGAAGAAACAAATTCCTACAAGTTAGGAGCAAATATACAATTTACAACTGAAAAAGGAAAAAATACTAATTGACCAAATCTCCCTAAATAGGAAACTAGTCAATATAATCACATTCCTAGAAAATCTACATTTTGTTTCCATCTGAACAGATAAGGAAGAAACAAAAGATCATTCCTTTTACTAAAGCAACTGTGTCGATGAGTTGTAAGTTGCCAAGGCAAGTGAAAAGAAGAATTTAGTGAGACCTGAATCATGGCTTGGGAATCACTTCTTATACAACAAAAAAATCAGCCATAGGCAAAGCATGATTTATAGAATACAAAATTTGATTGATTGAGAAGATTCATAAATGTGAAAGGAATGGTACAGCAAAAGTAAAAGAAGCATACATTTTTAAAACAGAGACTAAATATATAATAATATAATATTAACGTAAATGAATTGGGAAGAAGCAGGTTTACTCTTGATCATCAGTAGGCATATTTAATTTGTTTCCTACATCTGCCTTTTTCCTTTTTCTGCTTTCGAATCCTAAATGGAAAGTGAGTTAGTGTAAGATAAAATATAAAATTGTAACATTATTTAAATCTTTACCAATATGATTAAGCAAAGTGGAGATTATCAAGCAATATTAGTCAATAAAATGAAATCATGAGTGAAATGATGAAACTTTTGCAGTGCTCTCAAATTAAAAACAAATTATATTATTAAAAGAAAAAAAAAAAAAGGATGGGAGAAAATTAAAGACTAATTACTTTATTTGAGTTCTTCCAAATGGAATGACTTTTCCCTTTCTTCTCATCCATGTCGTGACTCTACAGACTTGTATTTCTCCAAATTGACCATCCTATTTGTTGGTTCGCTTCTTCAACTACGAAGCATTTATCAAAGTTTCGACCTTTTAGTACAGAATTTAGAGATCGACCATTGTAAATCTTCATCTTTTAATGGGAAAAAATTGTAAAAGAGAAATAATGTGAAAATCTACAGATTAGACTGTGCAAATAACTCAGACGAGGATTGTTTGAAGATGACTAGAAGATGATTTTTTCTATTTTGTCCTAATCAATGACTAGCTCAGATGAGGATACTAAAGAAGCCAAAGCTATAAGGAACACCAATCTTCAGACTATTGCAAGCACTTGAAGGCATGAGGAAGAGACATGCAATTTGTCGGGAAATTAAGTGGAGAATCTGAGGTTATCAATTACGTGGACCAACACCACGATGTATTCATAACCTTGCTAAACAACCACCTTATTTGAGTTTCAGCTGGGTTACAAATGTCTTGCTTCTATACAAAAATGCTCCTATTTTTATAATTACTGTGGGAACCAAGGAATTGTTTTTCAATTCGAATTGATTAACTGAGTGCAGAGATTTGGTAAATTTGCATTGAATCAAACAAAACCATATATAAGATAACGACACATCGAAATAACTAGAACACTAATAGCATAATAAATGTGTAGATTTTCTAGGAATGTGATTATATTGACTAGTTTCCTATTTAGGGAGATTTGGTCAATTAGTATTTTTTCCTTTTTCAGTTGTAAATTGTATATTTGCTCCTAACTTGTAGGAATTTGTTTCTTCCTTTAATAGCTGTCTCTCTAAGTCAGCAACTTGTATATATATCTTTGCTTAGGGATGTTTTTATTAGGGTTTTTTATTTGAATAAAAAACTGCTCTTTAGTTTTCTTCATCTTCAGTTTTTCTTCATGGTATCAGAGCTGTTCTGAGTACCAATCATGTCCCAATCGGGTGAGGATTCAACTGTTGTGACTTCCCCATTTAATGGAGGTCCCAACGACCTGCAACCCGACCCTCATCTGCCTATTACCAGCCATAAACTCAACGGAAAAAATTATGTACCATGGTCTCAGTCAATGTTGATGTTCATCAAAGGTAAAGGGAAGTCTGAATTTATTATAGGAGAGGCTGCCATACCTGCAAAGGAAGACAAAGCCTACACGGTTTGGGAGACGGAAAACAACAAAGTTATGACATGGCTTTGTAATTCGATGACACCTGAAGTAAGTGAGAGTTTCCTTGTGTTTGAGACAGCAAAGGAGATATGGGAGGCTGCCAAAGAAACTTATTCACATAGAGATAATATCTCTGAAGTCTTCAATCTTGAAGGACTCCTAAACGACCTAAAACAAGGTGAGATGTCAGTTATAGAATATTATACGAAAATTTCCAGGTATTGGCAGCAGATGGATACATTTGTAAAGCTTCCGTGGAAGTGCGCAGCAAATGGAGTGTTGTTCAGAGAGTTTATGGAAGAAAGGAGAGTCTTCAAATTTCTGCTAGGCTTGAATGACAACCTAGATGAAGTTAGAGGCAGAATATTGGGTACAAAACCTATTCCATCAATCCGAGAAGTTGTCTCCGAAGTACGCCGAGAAGAGAGTCGGAAAAAGGTAATGCTCTCCAAAACAGATGCTGGTGGAACCAAGGGTGATGCGTCTGCACTTGCTGCTGCCAAGGGCTACCCGAATCAGCCATTTGACAACCGGCAGAGGAGAACCAGACCTTGGTGTGACCATTGCCGAAAACCTGGTCATGTGAAGGATACTTGTTGGAGGATTCATGGCAAACCCCAAGATTGGAAGCCCAAAAACCACAACGATAGGGATGTTAAAGGCTATACAACCAATGGGAGTGAGAGTATAGGGGCAGAATGTGTCCTGTTTAGTCCAGAACAGTTGGAGCAGTTGCAGAAGATGTTTTCAGGCATGAATACGGTTGGGACAGGTTCAGTTGCTAAAAAAGGTACATACTCGTCTGCCTTGAACGTAAAACAAGAGGCACCAGGGTCCTGGATTGTGGATTCAGGTGCAACTGACCACATGACAGGTGATGCTAAAGTTTTTAGTACCTTTGAGCCATGCAAAGGTAATTACAATGTTAAAATTGCTGATGGTTCCCTATCGAAAGTTACTGGGTGTGGTTCGGTTGTGATTTCTGAAACCTTGACATTACATTCCGTCCTATTTGTTCCAAATTTAGACTGTAATTTATTATCCATCTCAAAACTCACCATTGATGAAACATGTGTAACAAAATTTTACCCTTCTTATTGTGTTTTTCAGGACATGATCTCGGGGAAGATGATTGGAACTGCTGAGGTGAAGTCGGGTCTCTATTTGCTCAATGCTAAAGCTCCAAAGGGTATACAATGTAATTCTGTTGATTCTGGATTACCTTCTATTGAGTCTAGTTGTAGGTCCAATAAAGATAGTGCAATCATGTTGTGGCACTATAGGTTAGGGCATCTAAATTTCATGTATCTGGAAAAATTATTCCCAAACTTATTTATCAATAAAAGTTCTCAAGTTTTTCATTGTGACATTTGTGAGTTATCTAAGCATACTCGAACTGTGTTTCCTCCTAGTAGCTATAAAGCATCTAAACCTTTTTCATTGATTCACAGTGATGTTTGGGGGCCTTCTAGAGTTTCCAATATCACTGGAGCCAAGTGGTTTGTCACTTTTATAGATGATCATACTAGGTTAACTTGGGTGTTCTTAATGAAAGAAAAATCTGAGGTCACCAACATTTTCAAGAACTTTAATTCTATGATACATAATCAATTCCAAACAAAAATTCAAATTTTGAGGTCTGATAATGGGAAAGAATTCATAAACCAAGGGTTAAGAGAATATCTATTGAGTGAGGATATAATTCATCAAACATCTTGTGTTGATACTCCCCAACAAAATGGAGTGGCTGAAAGGAAAAACCGACATTTACTAGAGGTTGCTCGTTCCATACTTTTTTCTATGAGAGTTCCGATTCATTTTTGGGGCGAAGCTATTTTGACGGCTGTATATTTAATTAATAGACAACCGTCAAGGGTGCTACAATATAAAACTCCTGTTCAAAGCCTACTTGAAATATATCTTCACACAAAACTTATTTCAAATATTCCTATTCGAGTCTTTGGGTGTACTGGTTTTGTACATGTTCATCCTCAAACTCGTAACAAACTTGACCCGAGAGCAGTGAGATGTCTATTTTTAGGGTATTCTCCTACCCAAAAAGGATATAAGTGCTATGACCCAATTAAGAGGAAGTGGTATGTGTCATTAGATGTTACATTTGTTGAAGATCAACCTTTTTTTCCTCCAACTAAAATTCAAGGGGGGAGTGAGTCCGAATTTCAGTTTCTAAATGTTGGTGAATCTCAAAATCATGCATTCAATGATACACTCAGTCCTAGTAAGCTGGTTCTAGGGTCACAAAACTCTGAGTCATCTGAGTCTTCTGTTGTTTTTGATACTTTTAAATTTGAGTCAAATCTTCTTGAATCTCCTAAATCTAGTAAACAACAGTCTCAAAACTTGCCAGTGTCTGAGTCAACCAGTGATGAAATTGTTTCAAAGAATCCTATTGTACCTATTGTATACTCTAGGAGGCCTAAAGCAAAGCAAGATGAGTTGGACTCGATTGTACCTCAACAAGGCCAGGAAACAGACCCGGAATCATTAGTCCAGATCTCTGACCCCGATATCAAGCCCATGAGTGAAACAACAGACAACCCACCTGATCCTGTCTTAAGTGAAAACTGTGAGAAACTAAACACTGAAGAAGAGAAACCTATTGCCTTAAGGAAACCGGTGAGAGAATGTAGATCAAGGCCACTATATCCATTATGTAAGTACCTATCATATGAAGGCCTGTCACCAAATTACAGGAAATTTGCTCTTAGCATCACCAATGTATCTGTTCCAGCCAACATTAAGGAGGCAATGATAATCCCAGAATGGAGGAAGGCCGTTCTAGAAGAGTTAGAAGCACTTAAAAGAAACAAAACTTGGGATATCACAGATTTACCCAAAGAGAAAAAGGCTGTAGGATGCAAATGGGTGTTCACAGTGAAATACAAGGCTGATGGGAGTGTAGAACGCTATAAAGCTAGATTGGTTGCTAAGGGTTTTACACAAACTTATGGCATCGATTATGAAGAAACTTTTGCTCCAGTGGCTAAGTTGAATACCATTCGAGTTCTGTTCTCTCTTGCAGTGAATCTAAATTGGAAGCTTCATCAAATGGATGTGAAAAATGCTTTCTTGAATGGGGAGTTGAAAGAAGAAGTTTACATGGTGGGACCACCAGGTTTTGAGGCAGTTTTTGGGAACAAAGTGTGTAAATTGAAGAAGTCATTGTATGGGTTAAAACAGTCACCTCGGGCATGGTTTGAGAGGTTCACCAAGGCAGTTAGGAGGTATGGTTATTCTCAATGTCAAACTGACCATACTTTGTTTGTCAAACATTCTACAGGTGACAGAGTTACTATGCTCATAGTATATGTGGATGACATGATAATAACGGGGAACAGTGAAGAAGAAATTCAGAATTTGAAGTGTTTCCTGGCCCAGGAATTTGAAATTAAAGACCTGGGAAGTCTAAAGTATTTCTTAGGAATGGAGGTGGCAAGATCAAGAGCTGGAGTGTTCATCAATCAAAGAAAGTACATATTGGACCTTCTCAAAGAAACTGGGATGACAGAGTGCAAGCCTGCAGATACTCCTATGGATAGTACAATTAAGTTGGGATCAGTTGAAGGTAGTCCTCCAGTAGATAAAGGGAGATATCAAAGGCTTGTAGGAAAACTAATCTATTTGTCACACACTAGACCAGACATTGCATTCTCTGTGAGCACAGTTAGCCAGTTCATGAATAACCCGACAGAAGAGCATATGGGAGCTGTTCAGCGGATTCTTAGGTATCTAAAATTGACATCTGGTCAAGGGATTTGCTTCAGGAAGAATGAGAACCGGGAGATCAGTGTGTTTACTGACGCAGATTGGGCAGGTTCAGTGGTAGATAGGAGGTCTACCTCGGGATATTGTTCCTATGTATGGGGAAATTTGGTCACATGGCGCAGCAAGAAACAAGTTGTCGTATCTCGAAGTAGTGCTGAAGCGGAGTTTAGAGCTATGGCTCATGGGATTTGTGAAGGAATTTGGCTACAGAGACTTCTGAAGGAATTGAAAGTGCCAATGGACACACCCATTAAGTTATTATGTGACAATCAAGCAGCCATTAGTATAGCTAAGAATCCGGTACATCATGACAGAACAAAGCATGTGGAGATAGATCGACACTTCATAAAAGAGAAGGTAGATTCAGAGATGGTTAAGTTGGTCTACACATCTACCAGCTCACAAGTTGCGGATATTTTCACAAAGGCTCTTCCTAGAGTGCCTTTTGAAGAGTTGTGTTCCAAGCTGGGAATGATAAACATTTACTGCCCAGCTTGAGGGGGGGTGTAGATTTTCTAGGAATGTGATTATATTGACTAGTTTCCTATTTAGGGAGATTTGGTCAATTAGTATTTTTTCCTTTTTCAGTTGTAAATTGTATATTTGCTCCTAACTTGTAGGAATTTGTTTCTTCCTTTAATAGCTGTCTCTCTAAGTCAGCAACTTGTATATATATCTTTGCTTAGGGATGTTTTTATTAGGGTTTTTTATTTGAATAAAAAACTGCTCTTCAGTTTTCTTCATCTTCAGTTTTTCTTCAAAAAATGTTGATTTTTAAGCTCATATGGGACTTCTTTGTACTTTCAGTTTTTGCTATTGTGGGATGAACCTATTCCTGAAATCAAAAACATTTTGAGAGAGGCTTCATGGCTATGGCACAGTATAATTTTGCTGGAGCATTGGTGTTATCGTATGGTAGAACTTGATGGAAATTTTTGTTTTAAGTGTCTTGGAAGATATGTTTATTTGTTTTTGGATATCCTTCTAAAGTTTTGCTCTAATGTGGGCATTCGAACCTTCATTCTCCTGTTTATGTATCGCTTTTCAATTCATGTCATTATAAGATTACACCTAAAAAATTATATTTTTTATTCTTTTATTTTATATGGTTCTCTTAGTTTCTTTTGAAACAAATGTTATGTAACTTCAATTCATTTTATCTGCCATGATAAACCCTGTGTCCAGTAATGGGTAAAGTTGAAATGACTTCTTGTTTGCTGATATGTCAGAGATGGAAGAAGCTGTTATGTTGCAGTTGATTCAACAATTGCCCCAACTTCAAGTTACTCTTAACCAGGTAGCAACATCCCTCATTCTAGTTTTAGAAATACTACATGATACTCTACCTTAAATGACGGTTGAAGGCAATTAATCCTGGGTTCACTATACAATGACAGAACAAATGATTTCTTCTTTTATACATGTAAATGGAGGATGTCTTTCTTATGCCTTACCTATGCTAAGTGCAACTTCACTGCATAATTAAACCACACCTGCATCATCAAATCCACTGTAAAACACCAGGGAATGTATGTGCAAGAAGTCATTTCAACATCCATGTCAAGACTTAGGGCAACTAAGTCCTGCTTCTGCTGTCTCCATTAGTAATGGAGCAAGAGCGAAATGCCAAAGAATTAGATTTGTTGATTTTTATGCAATATAGCTTAAACTGTGCACAGCTTTGATGTAATTTTGAGATTCCTATGTGGCCGCCTACTTGGGATTTTACATCCACAGGCTTCTTGACTGCCAAGGTGCAGAGTTTGGCGGTAGACGGTAGTGAGTGTAGATTTTGTTGAACACAAGTAAGGTGGGAGTTCTTTCTATCAAAATGAAAAGAAATGAGAAAAACATTGATGCAATTTTTCAAAAAAAGTTATTGACTGATAAAATGTAGATGCCAATCTGCATTTTGATGATATTCTTTGAAGTTTAAATGTTTGTAATATATATGTCAAGTGAGAGTGAGCGGTATTTGTGTCTTACTGGTCGTACATTGATGGGGATTAATGTCAAAGTGCTAAATGTAGTGGAAAGTTAATTTTCTGAATAAGAATGATAGGATTGAGGTACATATTTGGTTTCAGTTTTGAATAAAATTAGTTGAGCAATTGCAGTGTTGCAATTTGTAGTTTTGCTATGTGAAAACAGTTATAACTCATCCCTGAACTAAAATGGATGATTTGATTTTCTTACTGCTTTGGAAATGGTAAATTGAGAGTAGGGTCTAGGGATACCAGCACCGTGATTGTGACTGTTGAGGAGATGGTGATGATAGCTTTTGATGCCTCTATCTAGTTTCAAACAGGATATAACATGTCTTTTTCTTGTTCATTTTACTGCTATGCATTCAGAAATTGGAATTGTATTTATTGGATGAAATACGATAGTTATTCGATTTATGGGCTTTCATGTTTGCTATTTGCTTCTTACTTTCCAATTTTATGAAAATAATTATGTTATGTGAAACTGCTAATTTTACATTGTCAATGTTATAGTTCAGAGGCTAAGCCTAGTGACGCAGAACTGAATGTTTGATAAATTCTGAACCCTGGGCTTAGCTGATGTCAGACAAACTATGGAGGGTGTATAGTGGTTGTGGGGGAATATGTCAATATTGGAGATTTAGCCATTAGATGTTGAATTAAGAAGTTTCCTAACTCCTAAGAACATGAGCAGTAGTTCCTTTGACATTTCATTTTAGCAGAATGAAAACCTTAGAGAGAGACTAAATTGTTCAAATTACATGTCATTTTTCTGCTTGTTTGCTTTTCTTATTGAAACAAAGTGTAGTAGACCATATATAAATATGAGATTATTGTTTCTTGATCATGTATTTTCTTTCTTGATTGCTTGAGAGGTTTTTGTATCAGAAAATGATCTTCCAATCAAGAAAGGAAAGGGGATTATCGATTGGTTACTGAGACAGAAAGTGTAGAAGTGCATGAAATCATAGGAGAAATGGTCCCAGAGAAGACAGTAGAGCCAAAAAAGAGGTGAAGAAGTGGGAGGAACAGGAAAAGCCGATATCCCACATATACAGTGAACCACTTGACTAAGTATACTGCTGACCTCTACGTCAAGCAAATCAAATTCTTTTACTCTGAATGTTACTGTTTTAAATTAGAAAATTGAATATATTTAATTTGTTTTCTTTAGCCTTTGGATTAAATCCATTTGACAACGGAATCATCAATGCCTAGAATATTTTTATGTTTGGATGAGTAAACAAGTTTTGTTTAAAAACAAAGGAAGAGTGCATGTTCGTTTATCATATCATTTCACCAGAATCTTCTTTGTTGTACTATCCACGCCACCTATTTGCTGTCAATGAGTGCGTTTATCTGCAGTGATCCAAACTGTGAAGCATTCTACCTTTAACTAATTGTCTGCTTATTTGTTTCCTTGACACACATTCAATTCTTCTTCCCCCACTTTTAAATCAACTCTATCTGCCCATTTATTTCTTTCTATGTATATTTATTCTTCTTGGACATGTGTGAATGAATTTGTTCATTGTATTAGCAGCAATAAGTAACTATTTTTTGATGTGAAGGTTCAAGTTTATTGAAAGAAAGCGAAGGTCAAAGAGGCAGCTCACCAACCAGAACAATCGGTACTTTCTTTTACTAGCATGTGCATGAACAATTCTATATTGTGGATGGCTTCACAGGGTAGCATTTTGTGACAATTTTTAGGTGGGAGAAAATGCAAATACCGGAAGGGGGCAAGCCAACAGCGGAGGATGAGAAGGCAAAGACAAAGAGGAGCTGGGAAGAGATGGGGAATGACCTGTCAAAACCTATTATCGTTCTTGCTCTCCCTGCAACTTCAGGTGTGTGCATACGCCATTTGCATTTTTGTCCGGGTCTATGTTTAGTTATCTTCTTGTGGGTTCATAACAAGAACAAAAGCCTAATTATGCAGGAAGAAGTGATCAAAATCGTAATAGAGGTAGGCCAAGGAAAGCTTAAGATCACTCAGTTGCAGGAAAATATCAATTCACATTGCTATGGTGTTTTAAATGAAGATTTTAAGTGTGCTTTTTAGAATTTGTTATATTTACTAAAAACCTTGGAATCTATGAATATCTTGGACACTAGCATAATTTTATTTGTCATTAATGCTTCTCATTCGTTGGTAACTGTTAGAGACCTATATAGTTGTATCGCTATAGTATCTCAACACTTGCACATAGTCTAATGACTCCCCACCCAACCCACCCAAGGTAGATATTGTCCATTTTGGATGTCCAATACTTGTCAATCCAGAATGAGGTAACATCAGAGAGGAACAGATTGGTATATCAACCAATCAGTAAATTTTTTGGATCACTCACACTAACCCACATACCTTCATTATGTGACATTCCTTGACACTATTATTCACTCCAATAACATTGAGGGTTGATGGTTTATCACCATGGCAAAACACAGAAACCCACCTGGTTGAAGAAGAAAAAGAAGGTTGCACACTAAAACTAAGATTTAAATCATTAGCAGAAAGAAAAGAGAATTATCCTGAAAAGATAGATAGACTGATGATTCCATGGAAAATTAGGCTTAAGCATCATTTATAACAATAGTCAGAACAAACTAGTCCTAAGATTAACAAATGGTTTGGTCGTTTTTAATAGGGCGAATTGCACAAACTCCCAAAGTTTGCTATGATTGCAGGTGGATGCAACTTTCGGTGTCAATGCATAAATACCATGCCATTAGTGGTCAACAACTTTTGGTGTTTGAATGGAAGGAACTTCACTTTGCCTTTAATGACTGCTGATCTTGTGGCCGTATCTCCCTTCTCCAACCACTCAGGTTATTCACTGCAATATCTATTTCGGTGCTCTTTATTTTTTCCCCCAATAACATAGTCACCGCAATTATATTTTGGATTTGATAATGTTAGATTTTATTGCAATCTTCCAAATAGTAATAAGCATTTGATCTTATAAACGTAAAACTTATGACTTTTTTAATGTGCACTCTGCTTTTAGAGCTATGAAACAAAAAGGATGATGTTTGTCGAAAGAAAACGTCCAAGTAAGAGGAAAAATAAAAGAGAGAAGAAAGATACCAATTGTGTTCTATTTTTCTTGGGCAAATTACACTAAAGTACCCGGACCTATCGAATTATTACAGTTATGATGCGAGTTTTATCTAAATTACACATAAATACCTTTGACCTGGTTTGACTAACAATCCATTAACGGTAAAATTAACATCTCAAGAGTAAATTGGTCTTTTTATATATCAAATAATATTATTTAAACAAAATATATCTCTCTCTCTAAAAAACAAAATCTCTCTCTCTCATTTTTCTTCTTCTTCTTTTTTCTTCTTCTTCTTCTTCTTCTTCTTCTTCTTCTGCTCATCTTCTTCTTCTTCGTCTAGAACTCTTCTTCTTCTTCTTCTGCTTCTGCTCGTCTTCTTCTTTTTCTGTTCTTCTTCTTATCTGGGTTCCAATGGAACCCAGAACTGGGTTCGAATGGAACCCAGAAACTGGGTTCGAATCGAACCCAATTTCTGTTCTTGTTTTTTTTTTTTCTTTTTTTGCGTGGTGGTGGTTGGTTGGTAATGGTTGGTTGCTGGTGGTGATAGTTGGCTATTTGGGTGCTATATTGATTTGAGGGTGGTTATGGTGGTAAGTCGATTGGGATGACTGAGTTTTTGACATATAAAAGAAGAAGAAGAAGAGAAGAAGAAGCAAAAGAGAAGAAGAAGAACAGAGAGAAATCGAGAGAGGGAGAGAGAAATTTGACATATAAAAAGACTATTTTACCCTTGAGACGTTTATTTTGCCGTTGATGGACTGTTAGTCAAACTGAGTCAAGGATATCTTTGTGTAATTTAATCTAAACTCGCATTATTGTTGCAATAACACAATAGGTCGAGGTACTTAAGTGTAATTTTCCCATTTTTCTTTATATGGAAGGATAATTTTGTCCAAAATTTGAAATAGGTACTAAATAAACTCAAACTATTGATATGTTGACAATATCAAACTCTTTAACTTAAGAGTGCTACTTAAAAAATTTAATCGAAGGAAAAGTGGGTGATGACCCTTTGTATATGCATATCTTATAATTGACATTGAAAGTTTTATATAATATTTTTTAATAAATGACTATAAAAAAATATTGTATAATTGAAAAACAATCACCTTTTAACCATATGAAATATTAAAAATTTATTTTTAACGACAAACGATATTGTAATTGCTTTTAACTAAATATTGTTAATAATTATTGAAATACCCCTATTTTTACTCCCCATATTTCCCACCATTCCCCAATCATTGAACACCGATTAGTAGAGAGAGAAAATCTCAATTGAGAGAGTAAGAGTTGTGATGAATTTGACTGACCACTATTCCCAATATTTTTGATTGAATGACCGTCTATTACAAAGCCAAAACTTGTTTGACTAATATAGAGGGTCGATCTACAATATGTTGATATAGAGTAAGTCTCGACGGCCAACTGTTCAAGAATCCAGCAATCTGTAACTTGCATAAGTTGAATAGATGGAGCGGGGTGATTTTGACATAGGGCTAGTGTTGGTCAAAAACATTTTGACACTCAAGTCAGAAACGAAAATTAGAAAGATAACAACAAACTAAATATAAAAAATGAAATAGCAATAATATCGTCGTTCGACTTGGGATTTAAGGCTCGTTGATGGAAGTTGAGAGTTGATCGATTGTGATGCTAGCGTGAAGTGCGCAAGTCAACCATCTGCTTGAGAGAGGACTCGTGTCCTACTTGATATGGTGTGTAAGTTGTGATCTCTTAAAGTTTAGGAGCAAAAGTGCTCAAGTGTGAGTGTTTATAGAAAATTTGGCAGAGTAATAGTACAGAAGAATAGATCTCCCTCTCTTAGATGTGCCTCTCCT
The DNA here is from genome assembly GCA_021234005.1 of Nephelium lappaceum. Classification (NCBI taxonomy): domain Eukaryota; kingdom Viridiplantae; phylum Streptophyta; class Magnoliopsida; order Sapindales; family Sapindaceae; genus Nephelium; species Nephelium lappaceum. Next base: position 9,578,736 of record CM038009.1, read on the forward strand.
CTTATAAATGGTCAAGGAGCTGTTGGAGAGTTAGAGTAATATCCGTTTAAGGAGTTATGGCCCTAGATTCCCACCTCTACGGTCGATGGAATGAATCCTGCTCGACCGGTTTCTCATTAAATTCATGCTTTATGAGTAGTTTAAAATCCAATCATTAAAGGCAGTCAACTCTTATTAATAAGGTTCACAAGTTAGGCCCTAGACGTTGTGTGGGTTGGATTGACTAACGAGCATCATCATCTGGGCTGCTATTGGGCTTTTCAGCTTACACATCCAATGGGCCCGTACCAAACTAGTCCTAAGATCAACAAATGGTTTGGCCATTTTTAATAGGACGAATTGCACAAACTCCAAGAGGTTTGCTATGATTGTAGTTGGATGCAACTTTCTGTGTTTAATGCATAAAGCTGTTAGTGGTCAACAACTTTCGGTGTTCGAATGGAAGGAACTTTACTTTGCCTTTAATGGCTGCTGTTCTTGTGGCCTTATCTCCCTTCTCCAACAATCCAGGTTATTCACGGCAGTATTTGTTTTGGTGCTCTCTATATTTTCCCACATTAACATATTCACAGCAATTATATTTCGATTTGACAATGTTAGATTTTATTGCAATCTTCTAAACAGTAATAAACATTTGATCTTATAAACGTAACGTACATCTTATGACTTTTCTAATGTGCAATATGATTTTAGAGATATGAAACAGAAAGAATGATGTTTGTTAGAAATAGATACGTAGAAGTAACAGGAAAACTAGAAGAGAAGAGAAAGATGCTAATTACTTTTTTTTCTTTTTTTTTTTTAATAAAGACAATTTTATCCAAAATTTGATATAATTACTATATAAACTTAAACTATTGATATGTTGACAACATAAAACTCTTTGATTTAAGAGTGCTACTTAAAAAACTTACTTGAAGAAGAAAAAAAAGGTGATGACCTTTCATATATACATATCTTAAAACTGATATTAAATATTTTTATATAGTATTGTTTAATAAATGACTATAAAAAGATATTGTATTATAAAAAAAAAAATCACCTTTAACCACGTGAAACATTAAAAATTTATTTTTAACGACAAACGAAATTGTAATCATTTTTAATCAAATATCGTTGACGCTTTCCGAAATACCCCTATTTTTGTTCCCTATATTTCCCATCATTCTCCAATCTTTGAACACCAACCAATAGAGAGAAAAAATCTCGGTTGAGAGAGTAAGAGTTGTGACGAATTTGACCGACCACCATTCCCCATATTTTCGTCCGAATGACCGTCCATTAGGAAGCCAGAAGCTGACCGACTAACCGACCAATCAGCAGCCAGTGCGATGCCAGAGATCCTCCATTTGAGGAGCTGAGTCACAGATCACTTTTTATATTTTTGGAGCATTTTATTTAGAGATTGATGATTAATGCGACAGCCAGATGTGTTTCTACTGTATATTTTTGTCAAATAGCAACCATTATGAAGTTCGGTTCGAGGTTTGGATGGAAAGGGACTAAGGGCCGATTAGCATGGACTTTTGATTTCGTCAATTTGTTGTGTAATTAAGAAGATATATAGGTCAGCCACTGAAATCAAAATGCCATGTAACATGCATGTGAAGGACATGTAACATGTATAATTTGAGTGAGAAATACTGTGAAACAACATAGAAACAATTGAAATTGTAGTGTAACATCAATATATATTGTGAAACACATATTTACATTATGGAGTAACATTCTAAAGTTGCCGTGTAACATAGCTGTAGCTTGCCATGTGACGTATTTATAGCTTGCCGTGTAACATTACTGTGCAACATTCTTAAGATGTTACGCGAAGTGGAACATTATTGTGATGAAAATTACTTTCTTTTTATTTTTGTGCAGATGGCACAGAGACTCTTTGGTTTATGTTTTTTTAATTATTGGTTTTGCATAGATTACCAATGTGTTTCTAATATGGAATATAATCAGTTCATGTAAATTTCTTGATGACCATGGACTTATTTCAACAAGAAGAATGCTTTGGTGTTAGAGTTTCTCAGTAGCATGCTAGACTGCTAGAGCTAGGTAATAATAATAATGCAAGTAAGGTATCTAATTTTGTATATATAATCTTTTATTTTTAACATTACTCTTAAACAATTTATGTAGCTGTCATAAAGGGTGTTTAACGAGATCATTCGAACAAGAAAATTAGAACCAAGTTCGAAACTAATCTTGATGGCTTAAAGGGTATATGCATAAATACCATTTATAGGTTAGACCTGTAATTTGCGTTGGTAAATTCATGACAACACATTCTTTACTTGTAATCTTATTTGCTTCCAATGTTCGTGATCATCACACTACAACAAGCCCCTCCAATTCAAACTGGTTGGTAGATTCGGCAGCCTCTCGACCTTTGACTGCAGATTTGAGCAGCTTATCACGTCACCAACATTACGAAGGACCAGATGACATAATCATTGCTGATGGTTCAGGACTTACAGTCACTCATATGGTTCTTCTAAACTTCCTACTTCTTCCAATTGCTTTTCATTATCTAATGTGTTGTCTGTTAATTTTAGCTATGAAACAAAATCTAATATCTGTTTCTCGGTTTTGCAAAACCAATCAAACATTCAAACTTCAATTGAATTTCTTCCCACTTATTTCGCTGTGAAGGATCTCACAATGGGAACGCACCTACTACGGGGGCTGAGCTGTATTGCTCTTCAATGCCCTCATGTTAACCATTTCGGTGCAACAATATGGGGGTTGATTGTCAATAACTTAATAAGTTGACTTTATTTGTTTTGGATTATAACTCGAGTAGGTAATTTGTAATTAAGTTTACTCTAAATAATGTAGGCGAAAATGTCAAAAAAGGGCAACAAACGGCCAAATTAAAAGGACTGACAAAAGTAAAATAAATAAAAGGCTGGAAGACAATTTTTTAAAAAAATATTAATCTTCTATTATGTTTTAATACTTCTTTTGATTCCTACAACTGGAAACAGTGATTTATTTTTTGGATCGTAATATTTTTTATTCTAAATTTCTAATTTCTTATAGGTAATTAAACTCTTAATATAAATGTAATGGATATTGTACATTTTTATCATTGCATTATTACAACTAGATATTCGAGTCATACAAGTAATGTTTAATCTTGACTGATTTAGATAGATTTCTAATACATTCAATATTAGTTTTTTTGTTAAAAAATACACATATATTGTGAGATATGTAATTACAAAACAAATTATGAACTTTCCTAACCTATATATTATGGCCCTAGTACAGACTACATTTATTGTATGTAATACAATTATGAACTTTCCTAACCTATATATTTATTACTATAATTTTTTTTTTCCCCACAAGATTCTTTGGTATGTCATTGTTCGGATTTTATTCTATATTAAGGGACTGTAATAATTATTGTTAAAAAAAAGGGGTTGCAATAAAAGTACTTAGAAATTGTTTTACTAAAAGTGGGGTCCATATTCCTTTTCAATACCTCCCTATTTAATACTCCGAGATTTTATACTAAAACTAGTAGGAAATGTTAAATGCCTGAGTCAAAGACGCGTCAAGCAATTCAAATACACCTTGGCTAATTTCATTAAAATGTAGACTTTGTATAGAGTATAGATAAGAAAATCCAACTGGTCTTTAGACCTGAAGAAATTCGTATAATTGTTTTTCCATCTTGAAAATCTGCGGGAATGAAAATCAGAGGAGGACGTTCGTCTTCAAAAACAATTGAACAAGAAGAATCTGACATACGAATATTGTCAATAACACTTAGGGTGCCTTATGAAGAGTTTAAATGTAAAGAGAAGCTAGAAATTGCAGACGAGTTTAAGGATTTGGTCATCCAACTAAATAATTATGAGGATCTCTCAAGCAACAATCAATCTCGAACCGCGGTAAAATTTCATCCCCTTTTCCTCCTCTTAACCTTCTAGTAACATTTGTTTAATTAATGTTATTTGTTTTTCATTCTTCTTGGTCAAATCATGATCAGATCAAATATTTATATATATATTGGATTGTTATCGTAGATCTGATCAAATCATTACAATCTTTGAGGATCTATGTCATCCAACAATTGTTTTTGTATAGGCAAGTGATAATGAGAATGGAGAAGACCTGGCAAACACAGAAACAAGCAGTGCTGCATCAAGTAGCCAAATGTAATTTTTCAATTATTATTAGTCATTTCAAAAAATTTGAAATACTATTGGACATGTATCTAAGTAGTAATTTTCATATTGGTTTGATTATATTTATAGGGACCAAGGTTTCTCCAATTTAGCACTAACCCCTACACCGGGTGAAACTCCAGCATCTTCTTCTCATCAAGGTATATTTTATGCTGTTGGTGCTAAATTAAATCTAATTTAAATATCTAATCAAAACACTAAATTTGAAAGTTCGTTACTTCGCATTACTTACTAATAACTATCAACAGCTAATCATATCATATAAGAAAATTTTTAAGCACATAATGTTCATGTTGGACACACATCTGTATCTTTTGATGATAATTAATTGTCATTCAATTTCAACACAAATTTGGAATATGCTATAATAACGCCATTGAATTGCTAATTAGTTAATAGAATGATAGAGATGGTGTGTGCTTGCACAAAGATTGCAAGCAATTGTTATACATAACACGTACAATTTACGAGTATATTTCTTGTGTTGACATTGAGTTATCTTTGTAGATGCTTTCATTTGCAAAAATTCTAGGGAATGTAGTAATATTTGTTTGTTAACATTATTTGTAAATCTATTATGCAGCCAGTGTAGAGGTTGTTGACGAGAATGAAGAAACCATGTCAAACAAAAGTTCCAAATCGAGTCAAGAAACCAATTGACAGAATGTTAAGGAGAGAAATAATAATTCAAAAGGAAGTACATGAATTATGAAGGTCAACACAGTCAATCTCAACAGCTAAATGAGTGAGTTGATTATGTACTGGGTTAAATATATAGACTTGAAACAGTTGTATGTAATCAGTTATATGTTGTGGATTATATTTAAAAAGTTGCTCATGTGTATTTCTAATGCTTGTTATCATCTATTATAGTGCCGGCCTTTTTTTTTATTTTTTATTTTTTTGTTTTTTTGAGTTAATACAAAACAAGTTAGAAATTTATCACATTTGTTAAATATATACGGTGAGACTTACGTTCCCCCGCTACAATGAATGACAAGGTGTAGACATATAAGAGGACACTCTTTTCGGACTAAGGCCTCCACGTAGTGATGGTCATTCAACCCAGACTTGAATCATCAGCTAACTTTATGGAAAATTTAGCAAGAAAATGTGCTACCATATTGGCAGCTCTAGGCACTAAACAAACTGATCAGAAACCTTCCTAGAATCAAATTCTGCTTTAGGCCTCATTAGCTTCCTCGAACTCTTATAGAAACAAACAACCCAATCAATTACGTCATTTGTGTTTAGTAATACTTCAGAGTGCAGGCCTTATTGCGATGGTGTACCAAATTCGCCAACCATTGGACAGAGTTGCTCAAATTCATGCACCTGAGGTTGGCTCTTGCAAGCCTTCAGGAAATTTTGGAAACTGGTCGAACGAGGAAATTTCCTCTCCCACATAACCAACGCAAATACACCATAACTTATTTCTATCAATGCTGCTGCACAATTGCCCTTGAAATTGATGCCTGCAAACTATCCATCCTGGAAAGCACATGCAATTTGGTTCTCCTTCAGTTGGCTAGGATTTACTCGACTTTAACAATCTTCTCCTAATCCAGCACACATTTTTTGCCTTCTTATCCAAGCTGGTCATGCCACTAATTGCATCTGCGACAACTTCTCATGAAGCATGGACCAAACTCACCGAACTCTATGCGAATTGTTCTTGCTCCAGAATCATGTACCATGGAGCGACTCACCTGATGTGATGTCTCGAGGAACGTAATCTGTAGCGGACTATCTCTAAACCATAAAAGGCATAGTGGATGGACTCCCACTAATAGATACACCTTTTAGGTGATGATGATCTCAGAATTCATGTTCTCAATGGCATTGGTCCCGATTTCAAAGAAATAGCTGCTGCAATTCCTGCTCCAGATAGCCTTGTTACTTTCGAAGAACTTCATGACAAACTCAGTGAACATGAAGCTTTTCTCAGACCTCAAGAGATTCAGTCTGACTCCCCTCGAATGACTCAAACAACACTCGCACTTCTGGACATCATCAAGGAATCAAATTCAAATATTGAAGCAATCATCATCAGAATGGACAAAATCACAGCCATCATAAGAATGATCACCATTTCAACAATCAATCTGGACAAAATACGACTTACCAATTTTGTGATAAGTGCGGCCACAATGCTTTTGTGCCTAGAAATTAATGCAACAGGAGCCTATGGCGCATCACACTACAACAAGCCCCTCCAATTCAAACTAATTGGTAGATTCGGCAGCTTCTCGAAATTTGACTGCAGATTTGAGCAACTTATCACATCACCAACATTATGAAGTGCCAGATCACATAATCATTGGTGATGGTTCAGGAGTCAGGACTTACAGTCACTCATACTGGTTCTTCTAAACTTCCTACTTCTTCCAATTGCTTTACTTGATCTAATGTGTTGTCCGTTGTAGCTATGAAACAAAATATGAAACACAAGCCTCTAAATCTGCACTTATGGGTCTAAAAACCTCTCTTGCTAATTGGCACAACTGTCTTGGGCATCCATCCTCTACTATTCTTAGTAATCTAGTTAGAAACAAATTTCTCTCTGTCATCTAGTGAGTCTTCAAATCAAATTTTGTGTGACTCTTGCCCGTGTAATACAAGCCATAAATCACCATTTGGGGTGTCTAGACTACACAGTAGTGGCCTTTTGGATTTAACCTTGTTAGACCTTTGAGATATTTTCTGGATACTCTAGAAAGAAAAATGTATGCTGTGTGTGCTGTTTTTAAGTTTGGTTAGTCTAAGATTAGGTAGCAAAGGAGTGATGATCCTTGCTTTAAGGAGATATGTTTTGATGGAGTAAAAAACAAAAAACATTTTGTGTAAGGTTCTGCCCATACTTTGTACCTGTTACTTGTGTCCATTGCTTGTAATATAAAGCTGTAAATGAATGAAAATATGATGATCTTTGCTGCAATTTTTTTTTCTCTATCCTCTGGCAATAGCTTGTTTTTGCTACATGGTATTGGAGATCATTGATCTTTACAGGCTGTGAGTGCAAGAGCAAACCAACTAGACTCTCCTTCCATATAAACCCGACACTCCAGAAAATTAGCTCCTAGCTTCAAGTAGTTTTTACACTCCTTCACGTTCCGTTTTTATAGGTGAAAACTATTCAATCTGGGCAATGAAAATGAAGACTTATTTTAGAGCATTTGACTTGTGGGATGTAGTTGAAATAGAGAGAGATCCACCTCTTTTGAGAGCAAACCCAATAATTGGTCAAATGAAGCAACATAGTGAAGAATGCGCTAAAAGATATGAAGTTTATCTATTATTCACACTGTATCAGATGTGATTTTCACAAGAATAATAGTTTGCAAAACAACAAAAGAGGGATGGGAGAAGCTTAAGGATGAGTTTCAAGGCAATGATAGAACTAGTTAGATAAATTCACCAAATCTTATAAAAATTATTTTGTGGAGATTTGTGAATAGGTGATCGGCTTCAATTTGATGCTATAAACTTTTATTACAGCATATTACTGTAAAAGATTCTGGATTTTGAGCAACAATATATCATTTGTTTTATTAAAATAGATGATGTCACTATAAGTTTATTTACTGCCTCATATTTAACATAAAAGTCATTCATTATAATTTTTTATTGTCAATAAGTTTGTAATTAACATTTGGATTTCTTAAATTTTGATTTTACTTTGATAGTTGCCTCTAGGAAGGGTTAACCATTGTCATAATTATTAAACTATTATTCATTTCCATATTTTAGATAAACTTTGATGTAAATCAAGGTAGCAATCATGAGAAACAACAAAGCAGTAGTTCCAATGATCCTTTGTTTTTAGGGATAAATCTAATTTCCCCCCTCTGTAGCTTGATATAATAGTAAAAAAACCCCCTACTTTAAAAAAATCGTTACAAACCCTTATAGTTTATAAAAATAATAAAAAAAAACCCTCTCTTGGTTATTAAAATGGTCAAAATATCCCTTACCGTGAACCTGAACGTTAAGAATCAATGTTTGACCGTTAACTAGAAAGGGTTAAAACTGTCAATTCAATATAAAATAGATTATATTTTTTAAAAATAATTAAAAATATAAAAATAAAAAATAAAAAAAAATAAATTTATTAATAATTTTCAAAAAAATTATGTCTACCGTCCATCAACATGATGGACGGTGGTCATAATTAAAAAAAATTAAAAAAAACAAAAAAAAAAACATAAAGGAGGAGCAGCTCTCTCCCTCTCCCTCTCTCTCTCTCCCTCTCTCTATCTTTTTCTCTTTCTTTGATCTCCGACGTCGATCTCCCTCCCTCCTCCGCTCTTTGCCTGCCGTCATCCCCTCCACTCTCGAGTCTCTTCTTATTCTCTTCTTCTTTTTTTTCTTCTCCTCCTCCCCTTCTTCTCATTCTCCTTCTCAAACCCCTATCATCTGGGTTCGAAAATCGAACCCAGACGCGAGCTTCTGGGTTCGACTTCTGAACCCAGAAGCTGAAGCTCGCATCTGGGTTCCAAATCGAAGCCAGACACGAGCTTTTGGGTTTGACTTCGAACCCAGAAGCTCGCGTCTGGGTTCGAAATCTAACCCAGATGGTCGAACCCAGATGCGAACATATGGGTTCGAAATCGAACCCATATAAAAATCTGGGTTGGAGGTCGAACCCAGATGAAATTGGATCGATTTTGCTAGGTGTTTTTGTGTTTGTTTTGTTTTCAATGAGGTTTTCCATATATGCAGTATATTGCATGTTTGTTGTAATTGTGCTTGGTGTCTTGGTAATGATATTTGATGTCTATGGTGATTAAATGTTGATGTTGCTGTGTTTGTCTGTTTGATGTTGCTGGTGGAGATTAGTTCCAAGCAAACCTAATAAAATGAAAATCCAGATTCTAGCTACTGAGAACCTAAAAAATGGGTTTTCAGTCATCGAAAAATGAATCAGATTTTTTTTTTGTTCATTTTAAGTGTTTTTTTCATTTTTATTTTAGGTTTTTTGATAATGTGTTTTGTCTATCAATATGAGGGGTAAGATCGTTTTTTTGTGTACTGTCAATGTCAGGGTATACTGTTTAGTAACAGAATTAATAGAAGGGGGAAAATGGGATTATGCCAAACTATAGGGGGGTTCATAGCGATTATATCAAACTACAGGGGGGAAATTAGATTTATCCCTTGTTTTTAAGCCTATGTGATGCTCCATTTTGTTTGTTTTCTGATTGAAGTTAATAATGTTGTTGACTCCATTGCGTAAACGAAAACTCGGCTAGCATTATACCCTTCTGGGGCTATTTCTATTATACTTTTCTACATTAATTGATCTTTTGAAAAATAAAGGAATACTTTGACTATGGAACCGGAGAGGTACTCTAACGTAAATATTAATTGAAAGCTTTTAGTTATGAGATCACGTTTTGTGCGTGGGGTTCAGGTTGAAAACCGTGTTTTTATCTCTTGCATGCTCGAGCGGCTGTATTCACATGATCACATCCCCAATTGTCTACATTGTTAATGGGTCCTTTAAGTACGCGGAAAGAAGGTCAAACGCAGAAAAGTTCAACCAGACTCATTCTGAATTTCAGTGGTCCTTACATATTGCCCCTTTGAAGGGGCAAGAGTATGGAGGCTACAAAGTCAATATCCATTCAATTAGTGGCAAATTGGACGACTTGCTTGTCCATTTCCTTAAAGGAAATTTCTAAGAAGCAACATTATGATTGATTCATTGGGGTTGACCAGTGTGATCTTATATAAATTCTTATATACAATAATCCTTGTTTTGTAAAGTACCGTTGGTCCAGATAGTCACAGCAATGGCTTCTGCTATATTTTATTTGATTTTCTTACAATGTTTGCTACCATACTTTGCCGTTGCTCAGACTAATGGAAGTGTACCTGTGGGAGCAACTCTCACAGCAGGCGATGAGGCCTCCAGATGGCTTTCTCCTTCCGGTGATTTTGCGTTTGGATTCCGGGAGCTTGAAGACAATACGGATCTTTTCTTGCTTTCAATATGGTATGACAAGATACCTGAAAAAACCATAGTTTGGTACGGATTTAATAGAGATGCTCCTACAGTTGCTCCAAGAGGGTCACAAGTACAGCTAACTGCTGATAGAGGGCTGGTACTCAACGACTCTCAAGGCCAAGAAGTATGGAATTCTGATATTGGTCTAGGTCCAGTTGAACATGGTGTCATGAATGATACAGGCAAGTTTGCGCTTGTTGGTAGCAGTTCTGAAGAGTTATGGGACAGCTTTAGCCATCCCACAGATACCTTGCTGCCAACCCAAGAGATGGAAACTGGTGGGGTTCTTTTTTCCAGACTAACTGAGACCAACTTCTCACTAGGACGGTTCCAGCTTCGTTTACTTCAAGACGGTAATCTTGTCCTTAATTCTGTCAATTTGCCCACAAAGTTTACCTATGACGCCTACTACATTAGTGGAACATATGATGCTGGAAACTCATCAAACTCTGGTTATAGAGCAATCTTCAACCAATCAGGCTACATGTTTGTATTGAGAAGAAATGGCCTAAGTTCTGCCGTTAGAACTGTTAGGCCAGTCTCAACCGCAGACTATTACCAAAGAGTAACACTCAATTTTGATGGTGTTCTCACCCAATACTATTATCCAAAGACGTCCACTGGCAGTCGAAGCTGGACTATTCTCTGGTCCCAACCAGACAACATATGTGTTGGTATGAAAGGAGACAGGGGTAGTGGTGCATGTGGATTTAACAATATCTGCCGCTTGAATGAACAAAGGCCGGTGTGTAACTGCCCAAGAGGGTATTCTTTAATTGATAAGAATGATGTATATGGAAGCTGCAAACCAGATTCTGAACTGAGCTGCAATGAAGAAACAAAGAATTCCATTGAAGATCTATATGACTTTTTCGAGCTAAATGATGTCGATTGGCCTACTTCTGACTATGAGTTTTACGAGGATTATGATGAAGTGGAATGCAGAAAGTCTTGCTTGCATGACTGTCTATGTGCTGTTGCCATTTCTAGAGAAGGCTGCTGGAAGAAGAAGCTACCACTCTCTAATGGAAGAGAAGACAGCTCGGGTAATGCAAAGGCTTTCATCAAATATAGGAAAGGTCATGTTCCTCCTTCAGTTTCTGATCGTCCAAATTCAAACCCGCGTGGCACAGACAACAAACAAAATCCAATGTCTGTCACAGGATCAGTGCTCTTAGGTAGCTCTCTGTTTGTAAACTTTATACTTGTTGCTGCATTTGGTTTTGGTTTTTACTTCATTTACAAAAAGAAATTTATAAGAGTTCAAGCAAGTGAAAGCACCATGGAAACAAATTTGCGTTGCTTTACTTACAAAGAGCTCGCAGAAGCTACTGACAACTTCAAGGAAGAGGTCGGAAGAGGGTCTTTTGGGGTTGTTTACAAAGGGGAGATTCAAATGAGTTCAACTCAATCCGTTGCAGTCAAGAAACTAGATAGAGTTTTCCAAGATGGAGAGGCGGAGTTTAAGAATGAAGTGATGGTCATTGGCCAGACTCATCATAAGAATCTGGTTCGTTTGATAGGATTCTGCCAAGAAGCACAGCATAGATTGTTAGTCTATGAGTTCATGAGTAATGGAACATTAGCGAAATTCCTGTTCAGTAATGTGAAGCCTAATTGGACTCAGAGAACACAGATTGCCTTTGGGATTGCAAGAGGACTTCTGTACCTGCACGAGGAGTGCAGTACTCAGATTGTCCATTGTGACATAAAGCCTCAGAATATATTGCTTGATCAGAACTACAATGCTCGGATATCAGACTTCGGATTGGCAAAGCTTTTGATGATGAATCAGAGCCATACCAAGACTAATATCAGAGGAACGAAAGGGTATGTTGCACCCGAATGGTTCAGGAACACACCAGTCAATGCAAAGGTGGATGTGTATAGCTATGGTGTGTTGTTGCTTGAGATAATTTCTTGTAGGAGAAGTATTGATCTCGAAATGGAAGGAGAGAAGTCTGCCATCCTAACAGAGTGGGCATTTGATTGCTACAAGACTGGCAAATTGGATGTCTTGGTTGAAGGCGACATGGAAGCCATAAATGCAATAAGGGAGTTGGAGAAGTTAGTGATGGTTGCTGTTTGGTGCATTCAAGAGGATCCAACTCTTAGACCAACAATGAGGAAGGTGACACAGATGCTTGAAGGAGTTGTTGATGTTGCTGTTCCCCCAAATCCATCCCCATTTGGCAGCTCTATGTGTTGATATATCTTTGCATTGTACTTCATAGTGTACTTCAGACTGTGAACTGTAAGATCTTTATATTTATTATTCAATCAGTGTTCTTTAGTTTATTTTCAAATTAAGTAAGGCAGATGTACACTTAAATACATATCAATGCAGTGGCCATTTTAAATTAAAGACCCTTATTTATGTTAACGCCCAAATATGATAGGATGTGTTAGATAGTCCCATATCGGTTGAAAAATGTGAATTTGTATTAGTTTATAAGGGGAGAGTAAACCTCCACTTATGAGTTAATTTTTGTGGTGGAATTAGATTCTAAACTCTTTTTTAATACAACCCATTTTCTGACATGGTATCAAAGCCGACTCTTTTCAACGACAAGATGGACTCTGTTTAAGTTGCACGGATTCAAATATTGCCAAAGAAAAAATTTTGTGTTTGTTTATAAGGTGAAAGTAAATATTCATTCATGAGTTAGTTTTTGTGGTGGAATTAGGCCCAAAATACTTTTCTAACAAGATGAACAACGGTTTATTTTTGTGGTGGAGTTAGACCTAAAACACTTTTCTGACAAGATGAACAACAGTCTATATAGTAAAATTTTGTATTTGTTTATAAAGTAAAAGTAAACATTAACTCATGAGTTAGTTTTTATGATGTAGTTAGACCTAAAACACTTTTCTGATAGAATGAACAACCATCTACTTTTATGATAGAGTTAGGTCCAAGATATTTTTCTGACAAGATGAACAACAATCCACGTAGTAAAAATATCTTCTTCAAAATAAGTGTTGTCAAAGATCAAAAGACAACAAATTATAAAGGCACACAGAACAATCAATGTAGAAAAAAATCTTCCTCAAAATAGGTATTGTCAAAGATCAGAAGACATCAAATTATATAGGCACATTCTATAATGTATTTGACTATGAATATATTTGATAACTACAAATGAATGATTGTATTTTAAAATTATTGATTGTATTTATTATATTTGATTATGTATTTATGATATCTGATTACAACTAAAATGAGTCAGATCATTTAGTTGTAATCAGATATAATAAATACGTAATTAGATATAATAAAAGATAATAAATAATTTTATAATGTATTAAGTCATTTGAGTTATTAGATATATTCATACCCAAATGCATTAAAAGGGACGCCAATTATATATGTGAAGCATTAGCTGAAAAGCCAGAAACATGTTGGGCTTCTTGCTAAGAAACATTCTTTACACCCACGTGGATGGACCTATGCCATGGGCTTCACGAAAACTCATTCTTTCATGGGCCTAAAACGCATTTACTTAAGAAAACATAAGAGTTGTATCTTTTTCGATTACCTATTAACTAGATATATATATATATATATCTGTGTGTGTTATAGCCTTAGGATTTGTCACCATTTCACATCCCACCACATGGCTAGGCTAGGATTCAACTTTGAAGTCAGTGTTTCCAGACATAACTTTATCTACCATGTTATAATAGTTCTTAATCACTATTTACCCATGTGAAGATGCAACTCCAAAATATGTCGTGTGGGGTACGGAAGTACACATTTCAAGTGGAGAAGAAAGCTGTGAACCTTGAAATTTTCACAAAGATACAAGGAAATTTTCTTTTCTTGATTTTGAGAATCTTTTAGATTATTGGTTTATTGAGTAGTAGCTAAATCATAATGGTTACTTGTAGAACATTTTCAACTCTATTAGTTAGTTATTGTTTTTAACCAAAAAAGTTAATGATGTGATATTATAGGGGTAAAAATATAGGTCGTGACATGACAAATCAATACGAATTTATAAAAAATAAATGAGCGTGGATTTGAGTTAAATGAATTTTAGTCGTAATTATATTAACCTGTTTAATTAGTTTATTAAACGAATCGAATTGAGTTTGTTTAAACGAGTCGCGGTTGACACGATTAAATTAGGAATAAAATTATAATATTAGCATATTATAGAGCTTAGTGTGTAATTATGCATATATATACACATTTAACCAAACCCCACCCTTTTGAAATTCATTTTCATTTTTTGGCAACCACCCACACCAGACACTCTCTCTCCCAGTCACCACCCCTTCTCCCTGACTGTTGTCAACCGTTGCTTCTCCCTCACGGTCATCGCTTCCCCCTTTCTCCCTCACGGTCGCCACCACAGTCGCTTCTCCCTCATGGTCGTCACCGTTTCTACCATTCTCCCTTACAGTGGCCGCTACGATCGTCGCCCCTTCTCCCTCACAGTGACCCCTTCTCCACGGCTCCACCACCATCTCCACCACTAGATCCACCACCTCTTTCATTCTCTTTTATGTTTTCTGTATTTTGATTTTGATTTTGATTTTATTATTATTATTATTATTCTTATTATTATTATTTAATTTTATTGGGTATGCTTGATTGATCAGGAATTGTTACTTGGTGATGTAATCTGTATAAAAATTTTATTGAGCTTGGTTAGAAGTATTTAAAACTTTGAGGTTTGGCTATGGTTGTGTTGGAATCACCATTGTTTATGTCTGTTTAAACGAATTTAAACGAATAAAACAAGTTAAATGTATTAAAACGGGTTAAATAAATTAACGGATTAATAGGTTAATAGGTTTGGATCTTTTATGATCCAAATAATAAACAAATTAATTGTGTCGTGTTGTTTCGAAACGAATTCGTGTCGAATACAAAAATGCTGACCCGTTTATTAAACGAATTCGTATTAAATTGGTCGACTCTATAAACGAATCGAATTGAATTCAGTTCGACCCAACACACCAACCAGTTTTGTCACCCCACCATATTATTAGTTCCTTTAAAAAAGTTGAATGACAAAAAATTTTAGTGAAACTCTCTTTTCTATTATTTTAATGTTTAATTTGTGATAAAATAAATAATTTCTTATTTTCTTTAAAAAAAATGAACTTATATAAATTTTCACAATTATTTAATAAAATTTAAGAAAATTATTGGAGTGACTCACTCAAAAGTTACTAAATAGAATGATATTTTATTATTATTTTAACTCAAACTTATCTAACATTTATAGAGTTCCCGATGCTCGTTATTATCTTTGTCAGGGGATCTGCATAATTTCGTGCATACAAAGATTCTTAACAAATTTATATTTATAAGAGTAAATTTTATCAATTGCTTTTGAGATTTGCCTAAAATTATTCATTTGTCACAATCTCAGCCATCAACTTAAATTCTGCAAATTGCTTGGTGTCTTGTCATTTTCTATGACTCTTACCGTTTTGATTGATTGAAACTGCTACTATAATCATTTCTCATTTTCTTTCCATTCACCATCAATCTTTATTCATGATCTTGTCTTTAAAGCTGTGTTGTGTATTACTATTGTCGGGAAGTAGCTCCAACAAATTATGGCACGATATTCTATTAAATACTTATTGCATTGAATGAACAATTGGTGCCTTCTTCTTCTATGATCTTTTTGGGTGAAAAGTCAGTCTATCATCTTGTTAATAGTCTTTGATCTTTTGAGTGGCTGCTATGATTTCTTTTTGATAATCTCTTGGCTTATAGGTTAATGGACAAACGGTTTCTGGCTTTTCCTTTTGTTGGTTCTGTGCTATATGATACTGCTGATGATAATTGATGTAGATTATTTTTAGCAATTAAATGACTAGGATTTAATTTCATTGGTGAGAAATGAATTTGAAGGTATTAGTCCAACCACCAGTGGCATCTATTTTGAGATAGATATTTATACGAAGAATAATATTATATCTCTAAAAAATTTATCCAAAATTTTTATCTAAATGATATGGAAAACTGATTTGTAACTATCATATTAATTTTAGAATGATATATTGATGATATAATAATTATACATAAGTTTATCATAATATTTTGGATAAATTTTTAGATAGTATAACATTACTCTTATACCTATGGTTTCAATGACCTTTTGGGTCTAATCATCATTAATTTACTTATTTTGATCTTGTGAATAGTGTAGCCTTGTACATGACAATTACGAGTTAAACGTGATATAAGCAAGAATTCTTTGTCATATATTTTTTTAAACTTTTAATAATTTAGTGATACATCGACATAAAAAATAATGGATGACCAAGATTGTTACATTTTTCCTCTCTCATGCATCACCCAAATTTAAACTTATCTTATAAAAAGCTTAGTACAATATTAATATTGACAGAGAATCCTTACTCGCATAGTATGTATGAACTTTATTAGTGAACTTAGGATTTGACTACTTAACTTATTGGGTAAGGTTATCCATAAATAATAATTATTTGATATTCTCCAATAATTACCCTTACAACTAATCCAAAAATTATTATCAATGAGTAATTTTATCTAACTAGTAAAATAAACAAACCCCGTGTTAACTCTTAACTGTCTATTTAACTAATATTACATTTCACAAAGTTTCACCTGGCATTTGTAAATTGGTGCTCAACTTACAGAGGAGGACCAGTACTAGGAAAAATCTTTCACCACTGTGTGGCAAGATCCTAGTTGTTTCTTATGAATATCATCAATTATTGTAATGCTGACGTCATGATGATTCAGACAGTAACCAACTAGTCAAACAATGAGGATGATATTGGACCAACCTACGTTGTGATGCTTATTCAATTTGATTGGAACGATCATGACCAGTAATTCAGGTTCCGTGGAAAACATGTTCAATTTGGAATCAATCACAACTCATAAGTTAGTCCATCCTAGGAAAAATCTTTCTATACAATAACGTAACATTTTTGCAAGAAATTTTCTTCAACAATCACATTTATTTCCATGGAAGCTGGGACACTAGGTCCGCCAAAAATGACTTGCCCGACAACTGTATCCATTGTATAAATTTCAATCCAGCTTGTGTCGGTAGAATCAAGTAATCAATCAACCAAACTTGACGTATTAATGGCTTTTGCTCTTCTAGTTTTCTTTTCCTGTGTTTTTCTGCAAACATTTTCAGCTGTGAATGCTCAAAGTGGAGGTAACATAACCATTGGAGATTCACTCACTGCAGCAGAGAACTCCCCTTCATGGCTTTCTCCATCTGGGGAATTCGCCTTTGGTTTCCAGCCAATCAAAACAGACAGAGAGCTTTTCTTGCTCTCGATATGGTATGACAAGATTCCAGACAAAACCATTGTCTGGTGGGCAGCTGGAAATGCCCCCACAGCACCAAGAGGATCAAAAGTGGAGCTGACTGCCAATTCTGGCCTGGTTCTCACCACCCCTCAAGGAGATGAGTTATGGAGTTCTAGTCCCATTATTGGGACAGTCAGTTATGCTTTTATGAATGATTCTGGGAACTTTGTGCTTTTCAGCGCCAATTCCATGAAGGCATGGGAGAGCTTCGCGAATCCTACGGATACCATGTTGCCTACACAGACACTGGAACGAGCATGGATGCTTTCTTCTAGACAATCAGAGACGAATTTCTCTAAAGGAAGGTTTCGAATACGATTGAGACCAGATGGGAATCTAGTGCTTACTACTATAAACCTGCCAACAGATTATGCCAATGAACCTTATTATCAAACTCTAACCAATGCTGATACCAACACCTCCAGTCCTGGTCGCCAGGTTGTCTTCAACGAGTCAGGCTACTTGTACTTACAGCTGATGAATGATCAGAGATTCCCTCTAACTGCAAGAGTTGATACCTCTGCTTCAGAGTATTATTATAGAACGATCATGAATTTTGATGGGGTTTTGATTCAATACCAGCATCCCAAAAATTCCAGTGGAAATGAAGGCTGGGCAGCTTTTTGGTCCTTACCTGATAATATCTGCATTGCAAGTTCTGTTAGCGCAAGTAGTGGAACTTGTGGGTATAACAGTGTGTGCAGACTCAACGGAGAGAGAAGGCCAATTTGTCAGTGCCCAAGAGGGTATTCATTGCTTGATCCAAATGATCAGTATGGAAGCTGTAAACCAAACTTCATTCAGAATTGTGATGATGATGAACAAGGTCGTTCACCAGAAGATTTATATGATTATGAAGAGCTCACAAACACAGATTGGCCTACTTCCGATTATGAGCTCTTGACTCCTTTCACTGAAGAAGGGTGTAGACGGTCTTGCTTGCATGATTGTATGTGTGCTGTTGTCATTTTTCGAGCTGGTGACATGTGCTGGAAGAAGAAGCTGCCGCTGTCTAATGGAAGAGTTGATAGCAACATCAATGGCAAGGCTCTGATCAAAGTCAGGAAAGGTAAAGTCCCTCGCAATCCGTCTGATCATTTCCCAGGTCCTGAGAAAGAAAAACAAAGGAAATATTTTATCCTTGTGGGATCAGTGCTCTTGGGTGGTTCTGTGCTTTTCAACATTATATTGGGTGGTGCGCTTTGTCTCTGCTTTTTCTTTGTTTACCACAAGAAATACAAACGAATTCCTCAGAATGATAATGTTGCGGAAACAAACTTGCGTTGCTTTAGTTTTGATGAGCTCCATGAAGCTACACATGGGTTCAAGGAAGAGCTGGGGAAGGGTGCTTTTGGGGTTGTGTACAAAGGGGAACTCAATCAAATGGGTGGTTCTACCGTTCTGGTTGCGGTGAAGAAGTTGACTTCTCTGATGCATGATGGTGAGAAAGAATTCAAAACGGAAGTGAACGTGATTGGCCAAACTCATCACAAGAATCTGGTTCGATTGCTTGGATTCTGCGACGAAGGTTCGCAGCGTTTACTTGTGTATGAGTTCCTGAGAAATGGCACTTTAGCAAGCTTTATTTTTGGTGAACTGAAACCAAGCTGGAGTCTGAGAAGCCAAATTGCACTTGAGGTTGCAAGAGGACTCTTGTACCTACATGAAGAATGCAGCACACAGATTATCCACTGTGATATCAAGCCACAAAATATACTTCTTGATGACTATTACAATGCTAGAATTTCCGACTTTGGAATGGCAAAGCTTATGTTGCTTAATCAGAGCCATACTCTTACTGCCATTAGAGGGACAAAAGGTTACGTTGCTCCAGAATGGTTTCGGAACTTACCCGTCACTGTGAAAGTGGATGTTTATAGCTTCGGAGTCCTGCTTCTAGAGATCATTTGCTGTAGAAGAAGCGTGGAAACACAAGTAAGCGAAGCAGAAGCACTTCTAACCGACTGGGCTTATGACTGTTATTGCGAAGATGCATTAGATGCCCTGGTGGAATTCGACAAGGAGGCCTTGAATGACCAGAAGAAAGTAGAGAGATTTGTGATGGTTGCCATTTGGTGCATCCACGAAGATCCGTCTCTTCGACCAACCATGAGAAAGGTTACTCAGATGCTCGAAGGAGTTGTTGAAGTGCCTGTTCCACCATGTCCTTGCCCATTCACTGCCACCAATTGAATCCAGCTTTTCTTACTTTTCTCTGTCTGGTTTGGTCAATAAGGCTCTTTGCTCTGTCTTTCTCTAGGTGATTAGATGTTTGTGTTAGTTACTACTAATCCTGTAATTGGATGTTTGTGTTAGTTACTGTGTTTGTAGCATTATTACTTCATGTAGTGTTGTTAGGTTTTCAAACACATTTGCAGCGTTATAACTGCATTTTTAGCATTATAACTCTTATAAGTTAACATTTGATCAGAATATCCGACATTATATTGATATTTGACTAAAATTTTCAAACACAACAGATTGATGTTCATTTTCAAGAATAACTTAAAACCCTAATGGAACACTGCATTTTGCCTTCAAGAAAATGAAGATAGGTTGTGTTTAGTCTCACAACTTTTTCTTTAACTTGTTTGCTAGTCAAGAATGATATACTAGTTCCTTCTCCTTAGCCAGATTGTCCTGGCACATCCACACATGTACACAACAAAATATCAACAACAAAACATGGATAAATAAAGGTCACTTCCAAAAAAAATATATAAAAATAAAAAAATAAAGGTCGCTTCCAAGGACTGACCGCAGGAATGTAAAATTGCCTTTGATACTTTAAGTCAGTCAACTAGTGGACCCTGTGCAACTATTTTTAGCCAAGGCTGTGTACCTACCTCCTTTTCTTAGACCCTTGGACCCTGTCCTACTTGCCTTCGGATACTTTAAGTTGACCCTGTCCAACTATTTTCAGTCAAGGCATGGGACTCTTTTTAATACATTTCCCTGGATACGAGGGCAAATAATGCAGAAGGGTCATCAAAATGTTAGTGATGGTTGCTTTCTGGTGCATTCAAGATCATCCAACTCTTAGACCAACAATGAGGAAGGTGACACAGATGCTTGAAGCAGTTGTTGATGTTGCTGTTCCCCCAAATCCATCCCCATTTGGCAGCTCTTTGTGTCGAGATATATATATATATATATATATATTTGCGTGGTACTTCATAGTGTACTTCAGACTGTGAACTGTAAGATCTTTATATTTATTGTTCAATCAGTTTTCTTTAGTTTGTTTTCAAATTAAGTAAGGCAGATGTACACTTAAATACATATTAATGCAGTGGCCTTTTTAAATTAAAGACCCTTATTTATGTTAACGCTCAAATTTGATGGGGTGTGTTAGATAGTCTTATATCGATTGAAGAATGTGAATTTGTATTGGTTTATAAGGGGAGAATAAACCTTCATTTATAAGTTAATTTTTGTGGTAGAGTTAAATCCAAAACCTTTTTTTTCGATGAAGATCATTTTTTGATATGGTATCAGAGATGGACATTTTCAATGATGGGCTGAACTCTGTCTAAGATGTATGGATTCAAGTGCTGCTAAGTGGGCATGCTAGAATTGAGAAAGTGTGTTAGATAGTCTCACATCAGTTGAAAAAAGTTAATTTTGTATTTGTTTATAAGGTGAAAGTAAACATCAACTCATGAATTAATTTTTATGATGGAATTAGGTCCAAAACACTTTTCTAATAGGATGAACAACAGTCTACTTTTATAGTAGAGTTAAGCCCAAGACACTTTTTTGACAAGATGAACATCGGTCCACATAGTAAAATTTTGTATTTATTTATAAGGTAAAAGTGTGGATAAATCTAATTTTCACTTGTAGTTTGATATAATAGCCAAAAAATCCCTCATACTTAAATAATTGCTAAGGACCCCCTATAGTTTATAAAAATAGCCAATAAAAACCCCCTCTTATTTATAAAAATAGGCAAAAAAAATTTCTACCGTCAATTTGAACATTAAAAGTCAACGTTTGATAGTTAATCAGGAAGGGCAAAATTGCCAATTTATTGTAAAATAAATTTTTTACAAATAGATGAGTGCATGTGGAAGATTTTATTTTTAAAAATAATTAATAATTAAAAGAATTTAAAAATATAATTTTCAAAATCATATCCACCACATAATTCAAAAAAATGAAAAAAAATAAAAAATAAAAAAACATTTTATTTCTTGAAAAAACACTCCTTTCTCTCCCTCTCTCTCTCTCTCTCTCTCTCTTCCTTTCTCTCCTTCTCTGGTATCTTCATCTTTATCTTCATCTTCTCTTATCAGGTCTCTTCTTCTTATTCTTTCCCTCTTCTTCTCAAATCCGCTCATTATCTAAGTTCGGATCGAACCCAGATGTGAACCCACATCTAAGTCGAATTTGGGTTCGATTTCAAAGCCAGATATGGATTCACATCAAGATTTGAATTTATGTGTGTTCACATTTGGGTTCTGAAAATTGGAACCCAAATGTGGGTTCACATTTGGGTTCGATTTCGAACCCAAGTGTCTGGTTTCAAAATCAAACCTAGATGTGAATGCACATTTAGGTTCGATTTTGAACCTAGTGTTTGATTTGGGTTCAACTTCAAACTCATATCTTTTTATTGTTTTTGTGTTTGTTTTGCTTTCAATGATATATATATATATATTTGAAATAGGTTTTAATGAGATTTTGGATGAATGTAGTTATTGTAATTGTGTTTGGTTGATGGGAAAATGTGGTTTTGTGTCTAAAGATTGATTTTTTTTGTCTGTTGATGAATGAATTCCAACTCATCATAAGCCAACCAATTCATCATCTTTGGTTCAACATTTTGTTATTAAGGATAGTGTTTGAAGACAATCTCTAAGTTTTTATTTATTTATTTTTGGCTAATTTTATATTTTCAGCTTTTTTATAGTTGAGGGGTAATTTCATCTTTTCACGTACTATTACTGTCAAAATCCACTTTTCACTAACAAACTTAACAGAAGGGGGAAAATAGGATTTATCCAAACTACATGGGGGAAATTAGCGATTAGATCAAACAATAGGGGGATAATAGAATTATCCTATAAAAGTAAACATTCACTCATAAGTTAACTTTTGTGATGAAGTTAGGTTCAAAATACTTTTATGATAGAATGAACAACAGTTCATTTTTGTGGTGGAGTTAGATCTAAAACATTTTTCTGACAAGATGAACAACAATTCACATAGTAAAAATATCTTCTTCAAAATAGGTACCGTCAAAGATCAAAAGGCAACAAATTATAAAGGCACATAGAACGGTCCACATAGTAAAAACATCTTCCTCAAAATAGGTATTGTCAAAGATCAAAAGGCATCAAATTATATAGGAACATTTTATAATATATTTGAGTATAAATATACTTGATAACTACAAATGATTGATTATTTTTAAAATTATTGATTGTATTTATTATATTTGATTATATATTTATGATATCTGATTACAAGTAAAATGAGTCAAATCATTTAGTTGTAATCAGATATAATAAATACATAATCAAATATAATAAAATATAATCGATAATTTTATAATATATTAAGTTATTTGAGTTATTAGATGTATTCATACCCAAGTATATTGAAAGGGACAACAATTATATATGTGAAGCATTAGCTGAAAAGCCTGAGATATGCGGGGCTTCTTGCTAAGAAACATTCTTCACACCCTCATGGATGGACTCGTGCCATGAACTTCACGAAAAGTCATTCTGTCATGGGCCTAAAACGCATTTAGTTAAGAAAATCTAAGAGTTGTACCTTTTTCGATGGCCTATTAGAGGACCTGCATAATTCCGTGCATAAAAAGATTCTTAACAAATTTATGTTTATAATAGTAAATTTTATCAATTGCTTTTTGAGATTTGCCTAAAATTATTCATTTGTGACAATCTCAGCATCAACTTTGATTCTGCAAATTGCTTGGTGTCTTGTCATTTTCTATGACTTTTACCGTATTGATTGATTGAAACTGCTGCTATAATCCATTCTCATTTTCTTTCAATCCACTATCAATCTTTATTTATAATCTTGTCTTTACAGCTGTGTTGTCCATTAAAATTCTTGGGAAGTAGGTCCAACAAACTATGGTACGATATTCTGTTAATACTTATTGCGTTGAATGAACAATTGGTGTCTTCTTCTTCTATGATCTTTTTCGGTGAAAAGTCAGTCTATCATCTTGTTAATAGTCTTTGATCTTTTGAGTGGCTGCTATGATTTCTTTTCGATAATCTCTTGGCTTATACGTTAATGGACAAACAGTTTCTGGCTTTTCCTTTGGTTGGTTCTGTGCTATATGATACTGCTGACGATAATTGATGTAAGTTATATTTATCAATTAAATGACTAGGATTAAATTTCATTGATGAGAAATGAATTTTGAAGGTATTAGTCCAACCATCAGTGGTATCTATTTTGAGATAGATATTTATATGAAGAATAATGTTATATTTTTCAAAAATTTATTCAAAAATTTTGTCCAAATGATTTGAAAAGCTAATTTGTAACTATCACATTAATTTTGAAATGATATATTAATGATATAGTAATTATATATAAGTTTATAATAGTATTTTGAATAAATTTTTGAATAATATGGTATTACTTTTATTCGAATAGTTTCCATGACCCTTTTTAGCAGTGTTATGCCTCAAGAGAGAGTGTTGGAAGTTGGGTCTAATCATCATTAATTTTCTACCATTTTCGGTTTATGATAAAATTGTCAACCCAATTAAACTTCATTTATTGGGTTTTATTATGATCATGTGAATACTGTAGCCTTGTACATAACAATTACGAGTTAAACGTTATACAAGCAAGGATTCTCAGTTATTATTTTTTTAAGATTTTGATAATTTAGTGATATAGTGACATAAAAAATGATGGATGATCAAGATTATTATATTTTATTTTTCTCTCATGCATCACTCAAACTTAAACATCTCTCATAAAAAGCTTAGCACAATGTCAACATTAACAGATAATTCTTGCTCGCATAGTATATGTGAACCTTATTAGTGAACTTAGGATTGATTATTTTTACTGGTTGGGTAAGGTTATCCATTAATAATAATCTTTAGATATTATTCAATAACTATATTTATAATTAATTCAAGAATTATTATCGATGAGTGGTTAAACCCGAAATATCACCTTCGGCTAAACAGTTATCGTAGTATAGCTTAAAGGTATCGATTCCACAGAGAAGTTAAACAACAAAAAGAATTCAAAATAGTGAGGTTTTACAAGTAAATAATAGAGAAGAATTAAAAGAATAATTGTTTGAGAATTTTAAAATGAAGAATGAATCAAAAAAATAATAAAACAACCAATAGTGTAAGGCCCGAATCCAAGTGAACCCAAAAGATTAATTGAGCTCAAATAAAAATTAATAAATGGATCCAAATTGAGTGTAAGTTGAAGTTGTATAATAATGTTAAAGCAATTGGACAAAAGCTCAATTGGATGAATTTGGTGGCTATGCAAAGAAGAGAAAACAAAAGGGGGGGGGGGAGGGGGGGGGCGGCCGCGGGCGCGCCAAAAATATATATACTTATTTATATATATTCCCTAATTGCTATTAGGGTTTGAAGCATCATATAAAGCTTAGTTTTTTCTATTCACAGCAGCCACCTCTCTCATATATCATTCAAAATTCTATCATCTATCAACAAAGTTAAGCTATCAATCATAGTAAGTTTGGAGTTAAAGGTTCATTGTAAAAGTTGATTGCGAATCAAGTAGGTTTATTCTCTTTCTTTCATATTTTTATTTATTGATATTAGGATTTTATGGTATGATAGACTTATGATGTCATATTGTTATGTTTGGAGTCATTTCAAAATAAGATTAAAATGTTATGGATTTCTTATAGAGGAAATAGAGGCTGCTGGAAATTTGTTTCCTTGTAAATCTGTCAGATTTGTTTAATTAGTTGAATGGCCGAATGAAGTTATAAAATTATGAAATTTGGTATGGATGCTCCTTATGATGTTAGGTTATAGTCTGAAAAATTTCGTGGTCATATGATAAGTATATAATTAATTACAAATTTTTGTTTACTTCTGACTCAGTATAATAAAAATCTGGACAGCACTGAACTAGGTTGAATCTTGAATTTTTTGGACATGCGATTGATGTTATTTTGGCTTCATTAAATTTCTGTATGAACCAATATGAGTCCTCTGTAAGCAATAAAAATTTGAAGGATTTTCATAAAGCGGTTTATTTTTAAAAAATTTGGATATCAAGGGCTGTTCAGTTTTGAAACCGATGCCAATATAGTCTTGGTTTGGATTCAGAGATCTAAGTTGATAGGTTAGCAGAGGTTTGTAAGGCTGAAAATTTTTATGGTATTTATTCTAAGTCTTTAGAACATAGATATAAATTTTCGAGATGATTAGCTTTATATACAATTTATTAAAAATGGAGAAATTAGATTGCATCAGTAGAGGTAGTGTTGACAGTGGAGAAATTTTAATGGTATTTGGATTTAGATTAATTTAGTCAGTTATGATTTCCTATGAATTTATGAGTTTCACGATGTGATTTTAGGTTGATAAGAGGGATTAAATTGGTAAAGCTATTTTTTTCTATTGAGATACGCGGAAGAGGTAAGTAAACCTTATACATCGCTTTTACATATTATATGTTTAATTTCAAAAATGCTTTAATTGATTCTTTTAAATAATCGAATGAAACCTTGAATTTTTCGACTTTATTTTATTATATTTAATTTAAATGATTTTGCATCCTCAAATATATGTTTATATACGTTGTTCAATTATATTGAAAGTATTGTCTTCCTAATTGAAAAATGTGATATATTATATTAAAAGTATTCCTCCGTATTTATAAAGAATGATACATATTGTAATCATAATTGTAATGAAAAAGTTTTGGCTCATCTGTCCATAGTTCATTTAATTGTAATGGCCTAGGCACTGGGATTACAGGTGTCATAATTGTATTGTATTGGTCCAGCTGGAATATTTATTGTTGCGCAACGTTAATTGTATCGGCCCCGCACCGGGATTATAGGTGCTAATTGTATTAGCCTCGCACCGGGATTACAGGTGTAAATTTTATTGGCCCCGCATCGGGATTATAGATGTGAATGATATTACGTGACATGAGACACTTCCATTTTATTTAAATTCGTATATGAAATGTTTTCCATTATTGTGGCTTCGGTTTAAATATTGAATGTTTTGTGTATCATATCATTAAATGTTTTATTGTTTTATTGACATCAATTTTGAAAATTTAATGGTTTCTATGTCATATTGTTAATGTTTCATTGGTTTTAACATATTTGTAATAATCTCAATTACTATGAAATTACGATTTTATTCTTACTGTAAAGCTACTTTGTAAGATTTCCATATCTCTTTCTGATTATATACTATATCGTAATGGATAATGTTTACTTATTGAGTTGACGGCTCACTTCTCGTCTTTATTATTTTTATAGATGAGTAGATCTTAATTATCTTGAGGGAGGACTTCGAGTTATCGATATCTATTGGAGAAGAATTTTAGTTTGGTTATTATGGTTAAATCTCTTCCCATGAACAAGAACCATTTGAGTTTGTTTTATTGGTTAGGACTTAAATGTAAGGATTGATTTCGAATGATCGTGAATTTGTATTGTTTAAAACTTTTATTAAAATATTGAGATAGATTTATATTATTTACGAATAAAGTAAATTGTGAAATTTAGGTCATATGGACTATCATTCTAGATTCCTTGTAGAGGATTTGAGGTGTTACAAATAGAGAAAATATTAAGGCTTTCAGGGTCACTTAATTGCTTATTTTATTATTATTAAGTTTGATTTCTATTTCTTACTCAATTGTATGTTTCACATCCCAAATAGACAATTGGAAAATATAAATTTGAAGATCAAATAAAAAATACCAATAGTATTTGTAAAATTCTTTTGATTTAAGAACAAACTTGAATATAATTTTAAGTTATCTAAAAACGACAATATATCAATTTGATAATATTGCAGTCGAAAATCAACTTATAATTATATCAAATCAAAAATTATAATTTCAACGAAAATCACATGAAGAAAGCATGATTGAATTCATATGAAATTGCAAAATATAATCTCTGAAATTAGAACTTTAAAAAGAATTCAACATAAACATTTAAGAACTTGAAAGAAATCAAACTTGAATAACAATATCCTTACAATTAAGATTACCCCTCAGCCCCACTCTAATTTTAGCCTAACTTGCCCATTATTTCACATATTCTATAAAGAAAGTATGAAAATAATTCAGCAAGATGCTTTCTTTCTGAAACACTGATTTTTCTCTCTGAAATTTGGTTCCCCTTTGTTGTGCTGCCAGATGTTCTATTTATAGAAGTAAGAAATTGACTCTCCAGAGAATCTTCTTTTCACCCGAAAGGAAAGCTTTTAATTTCAAAATCTTTCTATAGTCGTCACCACAACTTATTTGGTCATTTTTCAAATTTTGAAATTCAAATCAAATATCAACTCATCTCTATAAATCACTTCATCTTTCTTCAAGTTTTAAAATTCAAATCAAATATTAGCTCATCCCCACAAATCACTTCATCTTTCTTTAAATTTTGAAATTCAAATCAAATGTCAACCAATCACCACAATTTACTCAACTACTTTTAAATTTGAAAATGATTTGTTGGTGGAAGTGTATAAGTCTTGAGACATTTAGGGTTTGACTTATATTTATCTGATGATCATTGATAACATTTGGGTCTTGTGCACTTGAGCTGATGTTCTTTAAATTGAGTCTCTTGATTTTGTTTCTGAAAAACGTCACAAATCCAAAATAAGTACCCATAAGTTATATCAAAATTATCAATTTTATGAGCACAAAAATATATTAAATCAAATAATCAAACCAAGTGCATTTGTAAAAATAATCAAATAAAAATATTTAATTAAATAACATATTTGACAAATACAATCAATTTTCTAATATTAAGATTATATTTTTGCGCCTCAATCAATGAGTAACCTTACCAAGTCATTTAGGTAATCAAAGCCCAGGTTAACTGTCTATTTGACTAATATTACATTTCATAAAGTTTCACCTAACATCTGTTAATTGATGTCAACTTACAAAGGAGGACCGGCACTAGGAAAAATCTTGCACTACTGTGTGGCAAGATCCTAGTTGTTTCTTCTGAACATCATCAATTATTGTAATGCTGATATCATGATGATTCAGACAGTAACCAATAAGTCAAGCAACAAGGATGAGACTGGACCAACCGACCTTGTGATGCTTATTCAAGTTGATTGGAAGTATCATGACCGATAATTCAGCTACCCTGGAAAACAAGCTCAATTTAGAACAAATCACAACTGATAAGTTAGTCCATCCTAGAAAAAATCTTTCTATTCAATATCGCAACATTTTTGTAAGAAATTTTCTTCAACCATTTTCTCTATTTCCATGGAAGTGGGGATGCTAAGTCCACCAAAAATGAATTGCCCGACATCTGTATCCATTGTATAAATTTCAACCCAGCTTGTGTCGGTAGAATCAACCAAACTTGACATATTATTCTGACAATGGCTTTTGCTTTTCTAGTTTTCTTTTCCTGTGTTTTTCTGCAAACATTTTCAGCTGTGAATGCTCAAAGTGGAGGTAACATAACCATTGGAGATTCACTCTCTGCAGCAGAGAACTCCCCTTCATGGCTTTCTCCATCTGGGGAATTCGCCTTTGGTTTCCAGCCAATCAAAACAGACAGAGAGCTTTTCTTGCTCTCGATATGGTATGACAAGATTCCAGACAAAACCATTGTCTGGTGGGCAGCTGGAAATGTCCCCACAGCACCAAGAGGATCAAAAGTGGAGCTGACTGCCAATTCTGGCCTGGTTCTCACCACCCCTCAAGGAGATGAGTTATGGAGTTCTAGTCCCATTATTGGGACAGTCAGTTATGCTTTTATGAATGATTCAGGGAACTTTGTGCTTTTCAGCGCCAATTCCATGAAGGCATGGGAGAGCTTCGCGAATCCTACGGATACCATGTTGCCTACACAGACACTGGAACGAGCTTGGATGCTTTCTTCTAGACAATCAGAGACGAATTTCTCTAAAGGAAGGTTTCGAATACGATTGAGACCAGATGGGAATCTAGTGCTTACTACTATAAACCTGCCAACAGATTATGCCAATGAACCTTATTATCAAACTCAAACCAATGCTGATACCAACACCTCCAGTCCTGGTCGCCAGGTTGTCTTCAACGAGTCAGGCTACTTGTACTTACAGCTGATGAATGATCACAGATTCCCTCTAACTGCAAGAGTTGATACCTCTGCTGCAGAGTATTATCTTAGAACGATCATGAATTTTGATGGGGTTTTGATTCAATACCAGCATCCCAAAAATTCCAGTGGAAATGAAGGCTGGACAGCTTTTTGGTCCTTACCTGATAATATCTGCATTGCAAGTTCAGTTAGCGCAAGTAGTGGAACTTGTGGGTATAACAGTGTGTGCAGACTCAACGGAGAAAGAAGGCCAATTTGTCAGTGCCCAAGAGGGTATTCATTGCTTGATCCAAATGATCAGTATGGAAGCTGTAAACCAAACTTCATTCAGACTTGTGATGATGATGAACAAGGTCGTTCACCAGAAGATTTATATGATTATGAAGAGCTCACAAACACAGATTGGCCTACTTCCGATTATGAGCTCTTGACTCCTTTCACTGAAGAAGGGTGTAGACGGTCTTGCTTGCATGATTGTATGTGTGCTGTTGTCATTTTTCGAGCTGGTGACATGTGCTGGAAGAAGAAGCTGCCGCTGTCTAATGGAAGAGTTGATAGCAACATCAATGGCAAGGCTCTGATCAAAGTCAGGAAAGGTAAAGTCCCTCTCAATCCGTCTGATCGATTCCCAGGTCCACAGAACGAAAAACAAAGGAAAGACCGAGAGACTTTGATTCTTGTGGGATCGGTGCTTTTGGGTGGTTCTGTGCTTTTCAACATTATATTGGGCGGTGCAGTTTGTCTCTGCTTTTTCTTTGTTTACCACAAGAAATACAAACGAATTCCTCAGAATGATAATGTTGCGGAAACAAACTTGCGTTGCTTTAGTTTTGATGAGCTCCATGAAGCTACACATGGGTTCAAGGAAGAGCTGGGGAAGGGTGCTTTTGGGGTTGTGTACAAAGGGGAACTCAATCAAATGGGTGGTTCTACCGTTCTGGTTGCGGTGAAGAAGTTGACTTCTCTGATGCATGATGGTGAGAAAGAATTCAAAACGGAAGTGAACGTGATTGGCCAAACTCATCACAAGAATCTGGTTCGATTGCTTGGATTCTGCGATGAAGGTTCGCAGCGTTTACTTGTGTATGAGTTCCTGAGAAATGGCACTTTAGCAAGCTTTATTTTTGGTGAACTGAAACCAAGCTGGAGTCTGAGAAGCCAAATTGCACTTGAGGTT
The DNA here is from genome assembly GCA_021234005.1 of Nephelium lappaceum. NCBI lineage: Eukaryota > Viridiplantae > Streptophyta > Magnoliopsida > Sapindales > Sapindaceae > Nephelium > Nephelium lappaceum. Next base: position 9,609,774 of record CM038009.1, read on the forward strand.
GCAAGAGGACTCTTGTACCTACATGAAGAATGCAGCTCACAGATTATCCACTGTGATATCAAGCCTCAAAATATACTTCTTGATGACTATTACAGTGCTAGAATTTCTGACTTTGGAATGGCAAAGCTTATGTTGCTTAATCAGAGCCAAACTCATACTGCCATTAGAGGGACAAAAGGTTATGTTGCTCCAGAATGGTTTCGGAACTTACCCATCACTGTGAAAGTGGATGTTTATAGCTTTGGAGTCCTGCTTCTAGAGATCGTTTGCTGTAGGAGAAGCGTGGAAACACAAATAAGTGAAGCAGAAGCACTTCTAACCGACTGGGCTTATGACTGTTATTGCGAAGATGCATTAGATGCCCTGGTGGAATTCGACAAGGAGGCCTTGAATGACCAGAAGAAAGTAACGAGATTTGTGATGGTTGCCATTTGGTGCATTCAAGAAGATCCGTCTCTTCGACCTACCATGAGAAAGGTTACTCAGATGCTTGAAGGAGTTGTTGAAGTGCCTGTTCCACCATGTCCATGCCCATTCACGGTCACCAATTGAATCCAGCTTTTCTTACTTTGCTCTGGTTTGGTCAATAATGCCCTTTACTCTGCCTTTCTCTTGGCGAATAGATGTTTGTGTTAGTTACTACCAATCCTGTAATTAGATGTTGGTGTTAGATACTGCATTTGTAGCATTATAACTTCATGTAGTGTTGTTAGGTTTTCAAACACATTTGTAGCGTTATAACTATATTTGTAGTATTATAACTCTTATAGGTTACCGTATGATCAGAATATCCGATATTATATTGACATTTGACTATAATTTTCAAACACAACAGATTGATGTTCATTTTCAGTCTGGTTGAACTTTGATGCACCTTCTACTCTCAGGTTGTGCCAATTTCACAGTAAAAATCAGGCTTTTAGGGGATTTGTTCCTAACAGCCACATGACAATGTGGGATCTAAGCACCCTAATAAAACAGATAAATATATGAATCTAAAGGTTGGTGCTATATATAAAGTATAAACCATCAAGATCAAACAAACTTGATAGACATAAATGTAAACCCCACTCTAAAACACACTTGAGTGGTCAGCTTAAACTCAGGGGACATTGATGATATTATCTCCAAATAATCCTTTTTTTTTTTTTTTTCGTTGGAAAGATTATCTCCAAATAATTGGTAGCCTCTAAAATCTGTTTGGGAGCATAATTGAATAATTGAATAAAATTGCTGCAGCTATAAGATGCAAATCATAAAGTAGGAGACAGAATGGGAGCATCAACATTATAGCACCCTAATGTACTAATTTATCCATATGCAGCTTATGACGGTAGGAAAATGTGCGGCATTATCCTCAGACTAAAAGAATAACCTAAAAGCTTAATGGAACGCTGCATTTTGCCTTCAAGAAAATGAAATAGTTTGTGTTTGCTGGGCAAGAATGATATACTAGTTCCTTCTCCTTAGCCACATTGTCCTGGCACACCCACACATGTACACAACAAAATATGAACAACGAAAAACAAAATATAAACAACGAAACATGAAGAAGAGAGTTGGTCAGTGGCGTGGTGCCACTGACTTGGTGCCTTGATGTCTGTTTGAACTCTCATCAACGGTTAAAAAAGATTTTCATCATATAAGAATATGTAGGTTGTTTCCTCACATGGGCTTCCTCTCTGTCTATATATGAGTTGAACCCTCTTATATGAAAGTCATTTTTCGAATCGCGTTGTAGAGTAAAAATCTCATTTGGTTCTAGTTAATTTCTAAACTTGTACCATCCATAAAATTAAAAAAATAATAAAAAATAAAAAATAAAAAAAGGTCACTTCCAAGGACTGACTGCAGTTATATACTTTAAGTCAGTCAACTAGTGGACCCTATCCAACTATTTTTAATCAAGGCTGTGTACCTGCGTACTTTTCTTAGACCTTTGGAGCCCGGCCTACTTGCCGTCGGATGGTTTAAGTCAGTCAACCCTTGGACCCCGTCCAACTAGTTTTAGTGAAGGCATGGGGCTCTTTTTCTTCATTGCCCTGGATACCAAGGCAAATAATGCAGAAGGGTCATCAAAATCTTTTTCTCAATGTGGTCTTTGGCAGAAGAGTTGACAGTTGTAAATGAAACAAGAGTAAATGATATTTTGATCCTAAAATAATCCTTTCAAATTGGCATTCATCCAGAGTTTTTCATGCATACAAGTCAATAATGTAAACCATCACACATAAGTCTCTCATTCCTGAAAGCTGCCACTAATTTTTATGCTGATTTTAATTCTAAAATATTACATAACTTTGTGCTGCTTGGTTAATTTTTCTTGCCACTATCTCATTCTTAGATATTTTTTCAATTATTTGTCTGTCTTTATCTTTATTTCATGTGAGATCTAATAACATTCAAAGGCGTGGCCCCATGAATGTTGACTTGTCACATGTGCACAACATTGCATTGAAATTTCAGGCTTCAAACTTTGAATTTTCTACCCCTTTTTCAGGTTGTCTAACACCTTTATTTTCTCCATATAATATGTTTATTCAAGACTTTTGTGCAACAAAACGGTTTCAGCAATGGCTTCTACTGTTTGTTGTTTTCTTTTCTTGCTTCTGCAGCCATTTTTGGTCACTTCCCAGAATGGAAATGTAAGGGTAGGCCAATCTCTCACTGCAGGTGATAAAGGAGAACCATGGCTTTCTCCTTCCAGGGATTTTGCAATTGGGTTTCACCAACTTGACAATAAGGATCTCTTCTTGCCTGCCATATGGTATTACAAGATACCAAGCAAAACCATAGTCTGGTTTGCATCTCCTGACAAGCCTGCGCCAAGAGGATCAAAATTACAACTTACAGCTGATCGTGGCTTGGCACTTGATGATCCTGATGGCAGAGAGATTTGGAAATCTGGTACAGGTGAAGCTGCTGTTGGTACTATCGATGATACAGGTAACTTCCTGATTGTAGATACAAATTCAGAAAAATTGTGGCAGAGCTTCGATCATCCTATGGATACCTTGCTTCCCACACAAGTAATGGAACCAAATGGAGTGGTTTCTTCTAAAAAACGGGATAATGATTTCTCCCTAGGGAGGTTCCAATTTCGTTTGCTTGAGGATGGAAATGCTGTCCTTAATACCATAAACTTGCCAAGTGGCTTTGCTTATGATGCCTACTTTTGGAGTAACACTTTTGATCTAAACAGATCAAATGCCGGTTACCGAGTAGTCTTTGATGAGTCTGGCTCCCTGTATGTTTTGAGACGAAACGATCAAAGAGTCAATATCATACCAGGAGGGGTAGTTTCAGCTAAAGCAAATTATCTCAGAGCAACACTCAATTTTGATGGTGTTTTCATCCTCTACTCACATCCCAAAAACAGCACAGGCAATGGTTTCTGGTCATCTATTTCCACCATGCCAGATAACATCTGTGTGAACAATGATATTCGAAAAGGATTAGGCAGTGGAACTTGTGGGCATAACAGCATCTGTACCCTCAATGCAAGAAAGAGACCAAACTGTGAATGTCCAAAAGGGTTTTCTTTAGTTGATCCAGATGATGTTTATGGAAGCTGTAAACCGGATTTCATTCAAGGTTGTGAAGAAGATGGGCTGAAATCTGGCGGAGACCTTTATTATGTTGAAGAGCTTGAGAACACTGATTGGCCAACATCTGATTTTGAACAACTTCAGCCTTCTAGTAGAGAGGAGTGTGTATCATCTTGCTTAGATGACTGTCTCTGTGGTGCAGCTGTGTTCAGAGTTGATACCTGCTGGAAGAAGAAATTACCCCTTTCGTATGGGAAAAGGGACACTGATGATAATGGCACAGCTTTCATCAAAATCAGGAAATCCAGAGAAACAAAAATGAAGAAAAAGAATATATTGATTTTGGTTGCATCTGTACTTCTAGGCAGCTCTGTGTTTGTCAACTTCGTATTAGTTACTGCAAGTTGTCTTGGTTTTCTTGTCATTAATCGCAAAAGGCTGACGAAGTCTCATCAGGTTGAAAGTGTTTCCAGTATGAATTTGCACTGCTTTACTTACAAGGAGCTTGCAGATGCCACTCTTGGGTTCAAAGAAGAACTGGGAAGGGGAGCCTTTGGCACTGTTTACAAAGGGTTCATGGAAACAGGTTCTGGCAGTCTTGTTGCAGTGAAGAAGTTACACAGAATATTTCAAGATGGTGAGAAGGAATTCAAAGCTGAAGTGAATGTGATTGGCCAGACACATCACAAGAATCTGGTTCGACTTGTTGGATACTGTGACGAAGGAGAAAATCGACTTCTAGTCTATGAGTTCATGAGCAGTGGAACCTTGGCTAGTTTCCTTTTCGGAGACTTAAAACCGAATTGGAATACGAGGACTCAAATAGCCATGGGAATCGCGAGAGGGCTCTCATATCTTCATGAAGAGTGCTGCACCCAGATCATCCATTGTGATATAAAGCCTCAAAATATACTTCTTGATGATTCTTTAACTGCACGGATATCTGATTTTGGATTGGCAAAGCTGTTGACATTGGATCAGAGCCACACTAGTACTGCCATCAGAGGAACAAAAGGATATGTAGCTCCTGAATGGTTTAGGAACACGCCAATCACTGTAAAGGTTGATGTGTACAGTTTCGGCGTGCTTCTTCTGGAGATCATATCTCTTCGAAGAAGTGTAGATAAGGACATCAGCAAAGTGGAGAAAGCAATTCTAACCGATTGGGCTTATGACTGTTATCAGGAAAGAACATTAGGTCCTCTGGTGGAAAATGACTTGGACGCCATAGCTGACATGAATACACTTGAAAGATTTGTTATGGTTGCCATTTGGTGCATTCAAGAAGATCCTTGTCTTCGGCCTACAATGAGGAAGGTTACACAAATGCTTGAAGGAATTGTCGAAGTACCTGTTCCACCATGTCCATGGCCATTCAACATTATAAGTTGAAACTAGCTTTGTATTGTTTTACCAAACTAGCAATCAGTTAGTACTAGAGTACACTATATAACAAAATCTTCCTGTTGAAGTTGCGCGTCAGTGGTTGCAGAAGCTAAAGAAGTCTTAGTTTTCTATTCTGTTTATCCTATTATTATTATTTTTTTCTTTATGTTGTTAATGGCAATAGGTTAGGGATCTGCTGAATGTACAGTGGATTTGTTGGTTTTTCTGTTACAAGTTGATGTATTTAAATAATTTTGTTAATTCAATAAAGTAAGTTGACGATCTTTTTGCTCCATTTTCCTCTACTTCGGCAGAAAAGCATTTTTAGCTCCAATAATTGGTATCAGATTTATTTTTCTTAAGGGACAATGAGTATTTGAGTGTATACCACAAATAAAACAAATTCAAAACTGTTCACAAACAAACCTTCAAACCAACATGGATTCAGAAGAGCAGCTGCTCCTCCAGTGTTTGATGAAGAAAATCATCAAATATGGGCAATTAGAATGGAAGCTTTTCTCGATGCAAGTGATATTTGGGAGGTTGTTGAGGAGGACTACGAGGTTCCTCCATTGCCTAACAACCCAACTCTTGCACAAACTCAAAAGTCACAAGGAAAATAGGTAAACAAAGTCAAAGGCAAAAGCATGTTTATTTGCGTCTATCTCACCATCAATCTTCACCAGAATCATGACCCTGAAATCAGCTAAAGCAATCTGGGATTTTCTCAAGGAAGAGTTTGGAGGCAATGAGAGAATCAAAGGAATGTCAGTGCTGAATTTGATAAAGGAGTTTGAGATGCAAAGAATGAAGGAATCAGAGACAATCAAAGAGTATTGTCAACAGAATAAGGTTGCTTGGCACTGAATTTTCTGATTCTAGAATTGTTTAGAAAATTCTTGTTACTATCATTGAAAATTTGGAGGCTACAATTTCCTCATTGGAAAACTCTAGAGATCTCTCAAGTACAACCTTGATAGAATTGTTGAATGCATTGCTAGCAGAAGTACAAAGAAGGCTTATGAAGGAGGAAAACTCAATAGAAGGAGCTTTGCAAGCTAAGTTTCAAATCAATCCCAATAACAAAGGAAAGAAGAAGAAAGAAAAAAAGAAAAATGTTGATGCATATAAGGCTGTTGTTAATGATAAAAATAGTAGTAGTTGAACAACAATAAAAAATTACCCTTCTTGTCAGTATTGTGACAAGAAAGGTCACCCTCCTTTCAAGTGTTGGAGAAAGCCGGATGTGAGATACAACAAATGTAATTGTATAAGGCATCATGAGAAAATCTGTAGGAATAACATTCCTCAATAGATTGAAGCTAAAGTGGTGGACCGGTAGCAACAGGAGGAGGAGCAATTGTTTATAGCCATATGCTTTGCTAGCAATAGTTCAAGTGAAAGTTGGCTCATTGATAATGGCTGCACCAACCATATCACCTATGATCATCAAATTTTCAAGAACCTTGATTAGTCTGAAGTGTCAAAGATCAGAAATGGCAATGGAGAGTATATTGTTGTCAAAGGCAAAGGGAAAATAACTATTGAAAGTTGTATAGGTACAAAGCGTATGATTGATGCTCTTTTTATAGCTGAAGTTTATCAGAATTTGTTAAATGTGGAACAACTTATGGAGAAAGGTTACAAAGTCATTTTTGAGAACAAGAAATGCTTGGTCAGGGACACAAATGATCAAGATATATTCAAAATCAAAATGAGAGGCAAAAGCTTCTTATTGGATCTAACATAAAGAAAAAAAAATTGCATTCCTAAGTTCAGTCAACATCGTTGAGCTTTAGCATAAGAGGCTAAGGAACTTCAATCATACAACACTTTACATATGAAGAGAATGGAGTTGGTGCATGGCTTACCTCCATTGGAAGAGCATTTGTTAAACTATAGAGCATGTTAATATGGCAAGCAAACAAGACTGTCATTTTCACAGATAGCTTGGAGAACATCACAAAAGTTGTAGTTAATTAACACTGACCTCTGTGGACCTTAGAAAACTCAACCTTTAAAGGGAAGTAAATATTATATTGCCTTCATTGACGTTTTAACCAGAATGTGTTGGATTTACTTCCTATGATTTAAATAAGAGGTTGTAGGAGCATTTTGAAGGTTTAAAGCATGGATTAAAAATTAAAGAAACTACAAAATTCAAGTTTTAAGATTAGACAATGGCAATGAGTATACATCAAAATAGTTCAATCTATTCTGTGATCAGGCTAGCATTGAGCACCAATTGACTGCTCCCTACACTCCGCAACAAATGGAGTAAGTGAAAGGAAGAATAGAATCATAATGGAGACTAGCTAGGTGCATGTTACACAAGAAAGAGCTACCTAACAAATTTTGGGCAAAGGTAGTAAACATAGCCGTATTTTTACTAAATAAGCTTCCAAATAAGGCAATAAATGGGAAGACCCCTTTTGAGACCTGGTATGGATATAAATTATCTCTAATGAACTTAAAAATCTTTGGTTGTGTTTGTCTTTCACATGTTCCTTAGGTGAAAAGGGACAAGCTTGATAGAAGGGTAGAGCCTAACATCTTTATTGTTTATAGCAATGTCTTTAAGGCTTAAAGAATTTTTTAACCTCAAACGGGAAAATTGTGATAAGTAGAGATGTTCAATTTATGAAAGATCAACAATGGTGCTGGGAATCTGAAAAGGGAAATCAAAACATTGATGTCTCATTGAATCATTAAGAGGAGGTTGATGAGCACTGCTTTATGATGTTTATCAAAGAAGAAATGTTGATATTTTTGAACCTACAGGGTATGAGGAAGTTGAGAATTATCCAAAATGGATAGCTGCAATATAGGAGGAGTTTAGAATGATTGAGAAAAATCAAAATGGGAGCCGGTTGAAAGGCCGAAGCACAAAAAGATAATTGGTGTTAAATGGGCTATGCTCAAATATTTGGTGTTAATTACTTAGAAACTTTTGCTCCTGTTGCACGTTTGGATACCATCATATTGTTACTAATATTGGCTATTCAGAATAAATGGAAGGTATTCCACTTTCATGTTAAATTAGTGTTTCTAAATGGACATCTGCAGGAGGAGATTTATGTTAAACAGATAGAAGGACTTGTAGTAAAAGATAAAGAAAACATGATTTATCTCCTTAAAAAAAGCCCTGAATGGTTTAAAGCAAGCTCCAAGGGCTTAATACAACAAAATAGATCAATACTTGCTGAAGCTAGGTTTTATGAAGTGTCTGGTGAGGCTACACTCTATGTTAAACATGCTGTTAAAAATAGTATGATTGTTTCATTGTATGTAGATTACCTCTTACTAACATGAAGAAATGCAGTACTCATTGCAGAAGAAATTAATGATAAAAGTTTTTGAGAGGACAAACTTAGGAGCAGTGGCAATCTTCCTTAGCATGGAAATTAAACAGGATCAGCAAGGTATTTTCATTTATCAAAAGAAGTACGCTAACGAGATTTGAAGAAGTTCCATATGGAGGATTGCAAGCCAATGAGTACTCCTATGAACCAAAGGAGAAGCTATATAAAAAAGATGGAACTGAAAAAGTGAAGAAGGCTAAGTACAAAAGTCTTATTGGATGTCTGATGTATCTCATAGTAATAAGGTCTGACATACTGTATGTTGTGAGTGTTTTGTCTAGATTTCTATATTGTGCCCATGAATTGCATCTAAAAATTGCTAAACAAGTGCTTAGATATGTCAAATGAACTATTGATTATGGAGTTTTGTTTCAGCATAATTAGAATTTTTAGTTTCATGACTATTCTAATAGTGACTAGGCTGGGTTTTTTTATAATATAAAAAGTACATCAGGGTATTTTTTCACTTTTGGCTCAGATATGTTCTCATAGAGTTCCAAGAAGTAGGAAATTGTGGCTCAATCAAATCAACTGCTGAGTTAAGTTTATTGCTGCCATAGCAATTGTAAATCAAGCCTTATGGCTTAGAAAGGTTTTGGCGGATTTGTGAATAAAGCAGGTGGAGAGCAAGCGGTGTTTGTTGATAATCAGGTAGCAATTGCAATCTCCAACAATCTGATCTTCCATGGAAAAACTAAGCATTTTCGTATTAAGTTATATTTCTTAAGGGTGATACAAAAGAATGGTGAAATGTGCTTGCTGTGTTGCAAGATTGATGATCAAATTGCTAACATTTTCACTAAAACACTCCCTGGAAGCATATTTGAGTTTCTGAGAATGAAACTTGGAGTTTACAGCTACTGAAACAAAGATGAGTGTTGAAGTTGTGCATCAATAGTTGTAGAAGTTGATGAAGTCTTAGGTGGAGTTTGACACCATTTTTGAAAACCATTTTTTATTTTTGAAAACAAAAAACGTTTGAAAATATGTTTGATAATCGTTTTCAAAAATATGTTTTACAAAACAAAAATGTGTTTTCAAAAATGTTAAGGTAAAAGTGAAAAATGACTTTTTTTCCTTTTTTATCATATTAAAAACCCATTTTCATTTATACTATAAAACTCAAAAAAGTAAAAATACTCAATCTCTATCAGTCATATCGTCATTTTTAAAAACAATTATCATCAAAATACATTTTTTGTTTTTACTTATTTTTAAAACGGTATCAAACAACTTATATCATTTTTAATTTTTAAAATGTAATTTCAAAAATGCTACCAAAGACATTATTGTTTTTGAAAACGTTATTTTCAAAACATATTTTTAATTTTTGAAATCACTTTTTAAAAACACTATTTTAAAAATATATCCAAATGCACCATTTGTTTTCTGTTATGTTTATTCTTTTTTTTTTTTTTTTTTTTTGCTTTATGTTGTTAGTGGCAACAAGTTAGAGATCAGCTGAATGTGCAGTAGATTTGTTGGTTTGTCCGTTACAAGTTGATGTATTTAAATAGTTTTGTTTATTTAATAAAATAAGTTGACAATCCTTTTGCTCCGTTTACCTCTGTTTCTGTAAAAAATTTTTAGCTCCAACACTTCCTATAGGTTAGTAATTTTCTCTTAATTTTGTGTTTTCACTACTAGACTGTGTCGAAAACCTATTTCAAGATCCAATAATAAGCCCTAATCATTTAGTTCACGCCATACGATATGATATATATTGAACCGATTAACCCATAGAATTGGACAAATCGATTATCTAGAATTAGATAATATAATTTACCTAACCCTAGTCAAGCAAATCCTAGAGTGAGTTCTCGGAAAAAACCAAAATAAACTAGACTCAAATCAACGTCTTCACTTGAATTCTAGCCGAAACGATCCCAAGTATTGCTATCTAGAAAAGCTAAAACAATATAATTACCATGCCAAATTTGTAGGATTTTACTAATTTTCAAATGCAAAAAACATAATAACAATCCTAAACTAATCTCTTATTTACAAGCAACTAATTCTAATTTTCCTAGGAAACATAACTTCCTTAGGAATAAATCCTAAAACCAAATAAATCCTAAATTAACAAAAATAGATATATTAAGATAGAAAATAATATAACTAATCCTAATTTAAATGAAATACTAATCCTAGATTAAATAAAATAACTAATCCTAAATTAAATGAAATAACTATTAAATTAATATATCCTAAAATAATAAAAATCCTAAATTAAGAGAAACTAAAGGTTGGATTAAAAAAAAAAACACTCAGGGTCCTCATCAAATTGATGTATCTGTTGTTTACAGTTGTTTATGATGACTATGCTGGAAAACTTTTCTTTGGTATAATCAAATGTTTTGACAATGGCAAACGAAAGAAGATTAGGATTTTCTTGTAATATATCTCAACTTACTAAATTATGCATTCCCAAATATTTCACTGCCACTGCTGTCAATCTTAACTCAGAGGATGCAACATGCAAAGTTTTTCATAATAGAGCATATGCAACAGTAATCTGCCTAGTTGAGTTACGTTTCAATCTAGACTAAAAAGAAAAATCAAAGTTTCACTTTATCCATCGCTTTGGTTCCGGACATTCTATGACCAATTTTCTAGACTAGGTACTTCAATCTGACCAGCCACATTAAGAACGACTGTTAAAAGTCAAAGTGATAAAGACATGACAGACATAGTCTTCAATGAAAACCAAATTTTCATGGTCAAGCGTGTTCAAAAAGTACATATTGTTATTGCCCCATGACTTTTATCCATAGTTCACCTTTTTCTTTTTTTTTTTTCTTTTTTATTTTTTTTAAAAATATTGAGACGAACCTTGAAAACGATGAAGATCAAACTAATAGGACCTTAATGGTACGATCCGGATAAACAGCTCCAAACGATTGGAAACAATCCAAGTCAAGATATGAGATAGCCCATAAGACTTCAAGATTCAAGAATTAGACATTTTAGAAACATACAATTTACTGTTCTTAAGCCTTGTTATCACACGTTTATGTAACCACGACACTTGGTGGAATTTTGTTCAGGGACAATCAGAGCATCATGCTGCTTCAGTGCATCAGAAGTATTCTCATATTTTTTTCCGACATTACTGGGGCACACTCCTAGGTCAAGTTCTACTGCCCTTCCATCTATACTGGAAATGAAATTGAGCAACAAGGAATGAGATCACTGTTGAAGAATCTTCAAATCTAAAATAAGATAACTGGTAACCATTAGATCCAAACTTTAAACTTATTCCTATGCTGAACAAATATATGTAGATACAATAAGAATAGATGTGTAAGAATACACTCTAGACCTATTGATAAAATGAGTTCCACCATGTCAGTTAATGCTCGACTTAAAAATTTGAACTTTAATTAAGCACAGAAAAAATCATACTTAATCACTCAAACAAGGAAGTTTAAGGGAAACAAACTAATATTTGCATCAAATCTGAGATAGGATGCCCCTGGCCTGCAAATTACGTGATCCACAAAAGATGGCAGCTTGAAATGCCGGCTCTCGTCGGGAAAGAATATGGGTTCAACAACCGAAGTAATAATTGATTCCTGGAACAAGAAAAAGTGGGGACTTGCTAACAAAGAAGTCATTAGTCAAAAAATTCGGCTCCATTCTTTGAATGCAAAGAAAATTCAAACCATCTCACATATCGCGCAATTTTATTTTATTTTTGGGGAAACTTCACTTTAGTCCCTAAGGTTTGGAGAAATATCAAAATTTTAAACATCTTTTGGAAACAACTCTTTTAATCCCTAACTTTTCCAAAACTCTTCAAAATAATCCAAACCGTCAGTCAAAAGAGATGGAAAAAGCAAAATGACTTATTTGCCCCTAATTAAATAAAAATAAATTAATTAATATATAATCAAAAGTTTTTTATTTAATTAAAAAAAGAAAAATAATTAATAATAATAAAAAAAATCATCACACCATTTTTCTCTCTTTTTTTTCTCCACATCATCTTTTTCTCTCTTTTCTTCTTCATCTCTTCCATTCTCTCCTCTCTTCTTCTTCTTCTTCTTCTCCTTCTTCTTCTCCCTTTCCTCTCTTTTACCCAGAACCAGATCTGGTTCTGGGTTCGACCGAACCCAGAACCGTCGCTGGTTCTGGGTTCCACCGACCGAACCCAGAACCAGCGACGGTTCTGGGTTCGATGATCGAACCCAGAACCAGATCTGGGTTCGCTGGTTCTGGGTTCGAACCCAGAACCAGAGTTCGAACCCAGAACCAGAGACCTCTCTGGTTCTGGGTCGAACCCAGAACCAGAGTCTAGTTCTGGGTTGATACTAGAACCAGTGTCTCTAGTTCTAGGTTGATCGAACCCAGAACCAAAGACTGGTTCTGGGTTGATCTCTGGCGTTTGTGGTTGATGTTTGTGGTTAGTTTTTAGGTTGATGTTGGGGTTTGACAGTTGGTGTTTGGGGTTGATGTTGGGGTTTGATGAATCTGTTGAGTGTTTGTTATGATTTGTGGTTTGATCAATCTGTTGAGTGTTTTGTTTTTGTATTTTTTGGTAAATTTTTTTGAGGATTTGGATTTACATATTCTGGTTTAAACCATGTGTTTGAATCCAGATTTTTTTTAAAAAAAGTTGCCAAATATTTTTTTTTCAGTTTTTCCAATTTTTTTTATAAATAATTTTTGATTTTTTAAATTATTTTAAATGTTTTATAGGATTAAAATCTCAGCCGTCCACGTGTTACAATCTTAGTATCTTATATAAAAAGATCATTTACCCTTTTCATCCAAACCTTCTGTTACTGTTGACCGTTAGTTGACCGACGATTTGGACTATTTTGAAGAGTTTTAGAAAAGTTAGGGATTAAAAGAGCTGTTTCCAAAAGATGTTTAAAATTTTGATATTTCACCAAACCTTAGGGACTAAAATGAAGTTTCCCCTTTATTTTTTTGTAGGAATTAATTCACCTATCATACTTCAAAGTTACCGTCAGCATTTCAAGCTAAAAAGGAAAATCTACTTCATCCATGCTATGGCTTTTCCCTTGCTACATTTCCTCTGCATCTTGCTTCTTCTAATGATACCACATTCCACCACTGCTCAACCACACAAAAACATATCTTTGGGTGAATCCCTCATTGCAGGGAATGATGACTCTTCATGGAAATCACCATCTGGTGAATTTGCTTTTGGTTTCCAACAGATAGAAAAGGAGGTTTTCTTATTAGCCATCTACTTCAACAAAATATCTGAAAAAACCATTGTGTGGTCAGCCAGGACTAAAAATCCAGTGCAAAGAAGATCCAGAGTTCAACTTACAAGAGCTGGCTGGTTAACACTCAATGATCCGAGAGGCAATCAGATATGGAAAGCTGATACTCTTGGTGCAGCAGCTGCATATGGAGCCATGCTTGATACTGGCAACTTTGTGCTGGCAGGCCAGGATTCTTCTCTGTTGTGGAGCAGTTTTGATCAACCGACTGACACGTTATTACCAACACAGGTTTTGAATATCGGCAGCAAACTAACTGCTGGTTACCCCAACGAAAGTTATTCGAATGGAAGATTTGAGCTTGCCCTCCAGTCTGATGGGAATCTAATGCTACATATCATAGCTTTCCCTTTGGAATCTATAAATACAGATTACGGGTCAATCAAAATTGCGTCAAGTGGTTTTCAGCTTATATTCAATGAATCTGGCAACATTTACCTGAAAGCGGGGAATGGAAAGATGAGTATGCTATCATCAGATGCTGGTTCAGTGCAAGACTTCTACCAGAGGGCGATCCTCGAATATGATGGAGTTTTCAGGCATTATGTCTACCCGAAGAACACAAGTAGAAGCATTGGTTGGGGTCAGCGATGGTCTTCTGTATACTACGCACCTCCAAATATTTGCCTGCTTAAAGTAGAAACGGGAACTGGAGCTTGCGGATTCAATAGCTATTGCAGGCTTGGAGATGATGATGATCTGCGGCCAATATGCCAGTGTCCGCGAGGTTATACCTTCTTCGATCCAAATGATAAAATAAGGGGATGCAAGCAGAACTTTGTTTCGCAGAGTTGTGATGATCCATCCCTGGAGGTAGACCGTTTTGACTTCGAAGAGATGCATAACACAGATTGGCCATTCTCTGATTATGAACATTATCAAGGGGTAAAGGAGGATTGGTGCAGGCAAGCTTGTTTATATGATTGTTTTTGTGCTGTTGTTATTTTCAGAAACGGAGAATGTTGGAAGAAAAAATTTCCTCTCTCAAATGGGATGTTTGATCCCAGCATTCAAGGAAAGGCTTTGATTAAGTTAAGGAAAGATGATTCTTCATTGAATCCTGATGATAAAGATGCAGAAAACAAAAACCATTCGACTTTATTTATCGTTGGCTCTTTGCTATTAAGCAGCTCGGTGTTTCTCAATGTACTGCTGATGGGAGGAACTTTCGTGCTTGTTTTCTGCTTTGGTTACAACAAAACAAAGTTGCATCGAACTTATCCAGTTGTACCAGGCATGAACCTTCAAAGTTTCACCTATAATGAGTTAGAAAAGGCGACCAATGGATTCAATGAAGAATTGGGTAGAGGAGCTTTCGCAACAGTTTATAAGGGTATTCTGACGTTTGAAAACAGAAAGTTTGTTGCTGTTAAGAAGTTGGACAACATGGTGGGAGAAGGGGACAAGGAATTCAACGCAGAGGTTAGTGCAATTGGCCAGACAAATCACAAGAATCTTGTCAAACTTCTTGGATTCTGCAATGAGGAGAAACGAAGGCTTCTGGTTTACGAATTCATGAGCACAGGCTCGTTGGCAAACGTCCTATTCAGAAAACCAAGGCCTAATTGGTACCAAAGAATGCAGATTGCTTTTGGTACTGCGAGAGGACTCTTCTACTTGCATGAAGAATGCACCACTCATATCATTCATTGTGATATTAAACCTCAAAACATCCTCCTGGATGATTCTTTCACAGCAAGAATTTCTGATTTCGGGTTGGCAAAACGGTTGAAGCCAGACCAATCTCGAACCACCACTGGATTCAGGGGAACCAAAGGGTATCTAGCCGCTGAATGGTTCAGAAACCTGCCTATTTCAGTCAAAGTGGATGTCTACAGTTTTGGTATAGTGTTGCTAGAGCTCATTTGCTGTCGCAGGAACTTCGAACCAAACGTCAAGGATGAAAATCAGATGATACTGACTGACTGGGCATGTGATTGCTATAAAGATGAAACACTTCATCTCTTGGTGGAAAATGACGAGGCAGCTCTACATGATACGGAGAGGGTCAAGAAGTATGTGATGATTGCAATCTGGTGCATTCAAGAGGATCCCTCACTAAGACCTACAATGAAGAAAGTAACTCAGATGCTTGAAGAAGTCGTCCAAGTTTCTCCTCCTCCTGATCCTTCGTCATTTACTAGTTCAAACTATTCCACTTGACATAAGTATGTATACTTAAACGTTGTATTAATATATGTTAGATACCATTATGCTATGTGAATGTATAGTTTATTCTCTGTTTCAAGCCATTTTTAATGCTTAAAGTTTCATATTTTTACCATTTATGGCTCTAGCTCACATAACCACCATACCTCAGTACACTATGGCTCTAGCTCATAGTGTAACAGGTTATGGTGAGCCTGTGTAGCCAAACTTAACATCAGTGTAACAGGCTTGCCTAAGAATTATTTATTAAGTTGGGACACATTTGTCCACAAACTATGCGGATTTTGTCTTTTAATGAACTCTAACATTATAAAATGCCCACCACCATGTTTCCATAGATTTATCAGTACTTGATAAAAATGAGCTTCAAAATGTATTATATTATACCTTGCTGAAAATAAAATAACTGCATAATAACGGGTGAGTTCAAGGCACGTTATAGATGTCACTAACTTTAAGACATTATTTGTGCCCACTAATCGAGTGGTGTATCGGGTTAAGCAAATATATCTCTATAATACAATTAAACCTCTTTGTTTAATATCGTTGTATACTAATGACATAAACCACAAACATTGTCGATGTCAAACCTATCAAGATACAACATTTCGTTACTGTACTTTAATATAATATTAGGTGGAATTACTGATGCATATTATTCTAAGATTGCAAAAGTTTGAATTGGAAGTAAAATAGAATGTTGACTATAGATATACGGAATACAATAATTACAAAAGTTAATAGGGATCAAACTTAATATATTTATTGAGATTAATATTGTTATAGAATCAAGAGATGTTATTTTGTGAACTAGATTCATTGTTATATATAAGCATATCTTTCATGGTGATTACATTTACTATAAATTATCATTAAAACTCCTTTTGAAATATGGAAACGCAAAAGAGTAAGGAACGAAAAATCCTTTGGCCTTGACTTCATTGTTTATCTAGTTGATTAAACTAGAAATCCATGTGAGACAATTTAAGGTTTCTAGTTTGATTCTCTCACCTATAAGGAGAAAAATGAAGTCACTAGTTTAAATAGGTTTCCGATTTCATGAACCTAACAAGTATATGTATATATAACGGAGTCATATAAATGTGTAATTATATGTGGTTATATGGATGAAATGTTATATTTGAAATAACGAAAGCATAGAAATTACTATCTCATTATTGTCATATCAATGACATGGTCATGAGGCTTGTATATGTGTTTTGGGTTTAAATATGATCAAGATGGGTAATGGCCTAGAGTTTATTCATCAAACTCTATTATTATATTCTTGAGATATAAGGCTTTATAGCATTAAAAACATATTTCTTGTTAACGTATATGGCAAATATAGATATGATTTAAATAATGTAATTTGATTTATACATTTACACATCACCGTTGGTGGAAATGGAAGAGTATCTACTTCAACTTAGAAGGTCAATGACTTTTAAATATACAAGGCATCAAGTTTGAAGAGTATTACTCTCTTGATAAAAATGATTCTGTCTCAAAAAAATTAGAAGGTCGGGTCTTGTTTGGTTTCAGCTGAACCCCGAGTTTGTCCCAACCATAATATATATATATATATATATATATTCTCTCCTAGTTATAATAATATATAGTGTCCTCCTTAAAAAGTAATGATAAATCCAAAAGCAAAACAGAATACAAAACGCTTTAAAAAAAAAAAAAAAAAAGCACAAAACCAAATTCAGCAATCTTATTATTAATTAAAATAGCAAAACGATATGATCAAAAAAAAAAAAAATAGCAAAACGATAGTCGTTTTTAGTATTTTCCATGATAAACCCGCGAGACCCGACCCGACCCGAGTAAACCGACCCCGACCGGAGAGTATATAAAGAAAATGGGTGGGCCTAGCCGTTCTCCTCTCCTTTTCTCTCCGTTTCCTCTACTGCCGTTGCCACCGGTCCACCCATCCACGACGGTCACCCCTAGTCGCTGCACAGCCTCCAGTCTCCGGCCTCCACGGCGTTTTTCGTGGTCACTTCGCCGACGGTCCCTCTCTCGAGCCTTCCTTCCAAGTAATTCTTCTCTCTTTTTTTCACTGTCAAAAAACAATATATATGCAAATTCTATATTGTTTTCTTGCTTTCATATTGGTATATTTTATATGTGGGTATCTGAATCTGCTACTGTTAACTGGTGGTTGTGAGAATGGGTCTTGGGTTTTGGTTTATTTTGTGTGTGGTTATGTGGGTTTTGGTTAGCTGCGAAATGTGGGTTTTGTCTCTGCTGCGAAAGGGTCTCTAATGGAGTCCAAGGTTATTCATGGACACGTGATTGGTACTGGGTTAGAACCGGATTCCCATTTGTCCGCTTCCATGATGAATGCTTATGTGAAATCTGGGAGTGTTGGGTATGCGTACAAGGCGTTTGGTTTCATGACTGTTCGAGACATTGTGTCTTGGACTGCGCCGGTTTCTGGGTATGTTGATGAAGGGTTTGCAGTTGAGGGTGTTAGTTTGCTTTGTGCGATGAAATATTTTGCTTTGTGAGATAAAAAGTTTGTGAAGTTGTTTAATTTTCTTGTGAAGTTGTTTTGTTAGACTAATTGTTAAATTCGGGTATGTTAAGCATACATGCTGTTCTGTTTTGTTTTGCATATTATTGTTTGGGTGAATTGAAGCTGATTCGGTTTGTTTGGGGGAATTGAAACTGATTTAGTTTGCTCTGCTTGTCAACTGCTGAATTTATTGTGCATGTCAACTAGTTTGTTTGGGTGAATTGAAGCTGATTCAGTTTGTTTGGGTGAAATGAAGCTGTTGTTTGAATATTTAGAGTTTGGTGGTTGTTGTTTGCTGATTTGGCTTGATTTTCATCCAACTACAGGCTATAATGTACTTTAGAATTGCTAACACGATCAATTCAACCCAACCCAACCCAACCTCACAATTATTGGGATGGGTTGGAGGATTTCCAACCCAACCCCAACCTGAAAACACCCACCACCTTAAAAAAAAAAAATTGATAAATCCATAAGAAAAACAAAATACAAAAACAAATTCAGCAATCTTATCAATTAAAATATCAAAACGACATGTTGTTTTTATCATTTTCCAGAATTCATTTTCTGTCTTGTTAGGGTTTTATCAGGGGACAGACAGACCTAAACCTCCAAAAACTGTGATGTAAACATCAAACAATTTGCATCACTCTGCTTCTACTTCTACTTACTGAACATGGAAATCCCAGAAATCGACGACGCCGCCACCACCACCACAAGAAGAAGAACCAGACGGCTCAAAATATCCACCTCTGCCATTTCCAACAATGACTAAGCCACTGTCACTGACACAACAAACGCGACCAAAAGGGGTGTACATACCATTTCTCTGGGGTGGAAATATCGCCACTCTAAAAGTTAGTTGATACCATGCCCTAAACTAGAAGTTGACAGAGTCCATGCCTGTTCCACCTGAAAATCGAAACTTGTTCGAAGAGTTAGTTAGATACACTCAACAAAGAAACTTTTCAAAAGGCCGTGTGTTACACGTGCAAATCATCAAAACAACTAAATTCTCTTTTGTGTACTTGGCAAACAGTCTTGTCAATTTCTACGCCGAGTGTGGTTATTTAAACAAAGCCTAGCTCCTATTGAAAACATACTAAACATAGACATTTCATGGAATTGCCTCTTCAATGGCTACTCTCAACAGGATTTGACTGCATCTTCCATCGTCATGGGACTTTTTCAACGCATGAGAGCAGAGGGTACCCTCCCAAACGCCCACACTTACTCTGGCGCTGCGTTGAATCTGGAAAACGAGTTCTCTGGGCAGCAAGTTCACGCGATCGCCATCAAAATGTTGAGCTTTTATGATGTGTTTGTTGGGAGCTCACTTGTCAATGTCTACTGCAAAGCGGGTTGTTTGGAGGAAGCTCACAAGGTGTATGATACAATGCCTGAAAGAAACTCCGTTTCGTGGCCCACGATGGTTTCTGGGTATGCGAAGCAGCGAATGGCTGTGTAGGCTCTGGGGATGTTTGAATTGATGCGTAGAGAAAAAGCGAGTGTGAATGAGTTTGTGGTTACTAGTGTTTTAAGTGCTCTGGTTGCTTCTGAGTTTGTTGATAGTGGCAAGCTAATACATTGTCTTTCCGTTAAAAATGGGTTGTTAGAGATTGTTTCTGTTGTGAATGCTCTTGGTACCATGTATGCCAAATGTGGGAACCTGGATGATGCACTGACGACATTTGAATATTCAAGTGATAAGAGTCCTATCACTCGGTCAGCTGTGATAACTGGTTATGCTCAAAGCAGAGAGGCAGATAAGGTTTTGAAGTTTTTTCCTAATACGCATTTGAATTATATTAAGCCTAGTGAGTTTACACTTGTTGGTGTTCTTGATGCTTGCAGTGACATTGCTGCTCTGCAGGGAGCAGATAAGGTTTTGAAGTTTTTTCCTAATACGCATTTGAATTATATTAAGCCTAGTGAGTTTACACTTGTTGGTGTTCTTGATGCTTGCAGTGACATTGCTGCTCTGCAGGGAGGAAAGGAGGTGCATGATTATCTGTTGAGGTCGGGATACGAGTCTCAAATATATGTACTGACTGCTTTGGTTGATATGTATGCTAAATGTGGTAGCATAGTCGATGCCAGGAAGGGGTTTGATTACTTGCAAGAAGCTGATGTTCTTTTGTGGACTTCAATGATGGATGGGTATGTGCGTAATGGAGAAAACAAAAAGGCTTTATGTTTGTATGGTAAAATGCAGGCGCGAGTGATATTCCCTAATGAGCTAACCATAACCAGTGTTATAAAAGCATGTTCAAGCCTAGCTGCTTTGGAGCAAGGATAGCAAGTTCACGCCTGCACAGTCAAGTATGGATTTAGTCAAGAAGTTTCAATTGGAAATGCTTTGTCAACCATGTATGCTAAGTGTGGGAGTTTGGAAGATGGGAATCTTGTGTTTAGGAGGATGCCTATGAGGGACTTGCTGTCATGGCATGCAATGATATCCGGGCTTTCTCATAATGGACATGGTGAGAAAGCTTTGGAGCTCTTTGAGGAGAAGCCAGCAGAAGACAGGAAACCAGACTATGTTACATTTGTGACTATTCTCTCAGCTTGTAGCCACATGGGACTTGTAGACTGAGGTTGGGGTTATTTCAAGATGACGTCCAATGATTTCGGTATTATTCCAAGAGTTGAGCATTATGCTTGTATGGTTGATATCTTAAGTCGTGCAGGCAAGCTCAATGAAACTAAAGAATTTATCGAATCGGCTACTATTGATCACGGCATGTGTTTATGGCGAATTCTATTAAGTGCTTTTCGGAACTATCATAACTATGAATTGGGGGCCCATGCTGGGAAGAAACTAATGGAGTTGGGCTTGCTAGAATCATCTGCTTATGTGTTGTTGTCTGGCATTTATACTGCCATGGGCAGGTTGGAAGATGTGGAATGGGTGTTGAGGTTGATGCAACTACGACGGGTGAGTAAGGAGCCTGGATGTAGCTGGATTGAACTAAAGAGTCAGGTTCATGTGTTTGTTGTGAGAGATCAAATGCATCCACAGATTGAAGATATACAGGGCGGAGATACATTGGCTGAGTAAACAAATGAACGATGAAGGATACCAGCCTGCTCCTGATTTACCTTCTGTGACTCCATTGTGTATCTGATTTGGCAAAGGAGTTGCTCTCTAGGTGTATATGATGATTCATTTCATTATTTAGTCTATGAATTTGATTCTTCAAATATTAACCCAAGTTTTCAAGGGATTGAGGGAAGTACCGATGTAATAGGCTTGTTTTGACAGGCAATGTTGATTTTAAGAAATTGGAAACAACATATTAGAGTTCATAAATGAGATGTTCTCTAGGTGTATATGATGATTCATTTCCAGTAGTTAATTTAAGTTTTACATATATTTAAGTTTGATAAGAGTGGTAGCTTGACAATGACTTGTGTCAAACTGTCTGCCAAAGTATGGAAAATGTAGGTCTGATACAAAATTCGATATTAATCTAGGTGGGAAAAAGAAAGAAAACTGTTGTTTGTGTTGTAACTGATGATTGTCCTATAATTTTGCCTTTGTGAAAGCTAAATTTCAAAATTATAATGGTGAATTATTTATCTTACCATTGGGCTTTTTTCTTATATTATTTCTTTGCCGAAATATGTTTTGATTGAATAATTTTGAAATTGCTTTTCAACCCAACCATGTTGAGGATTTAACTCTTACTAATCTGATTATTTTTATTTTGTGAGATTCTAAGGTTGCACATGTTCACCAGTCCGGTCCATGAGGAGGATTATCAAGGGGAGGTTTTCCTGGATGAATCAGACATCGTCCACAAAGTTACTGTTAACGACGAAGGCCCTTCCTTTCACTCTCGTTTCAGCTTATATGTGTTTTATAGATGCTCAATCAGTATAATTCGATTTTGTGAATGCAGATCTTCCTGATGTTGAGGAAGATGGGGTGGGGTCTGATGCCGTTATAAGTTTTTCTCTTATTCACTTGTATATTTTCTTAAATACCTACTAGTAAATTAATTTTATTTTTTATTTTTTATTTTTTGAGATTTAATAATGGTTTTACAAGTGAAATAAGATTTTTGCTATTTGTTTACTAAATACTTTATTGGTTGATACTAAGATACTTTTGTTGTTCAGAGTTGGGACTTGCAAAGGTTTCAGCTAATTGTTTGATTTTTATCTGTTTTGGTGTTACGGAGCCTGAGCTGGATGATTCAGTGCACATATTCACCAGTCATTGTGTTAACAACAATTTATTGGTTTTCTTTTTTTAAATAAACTGACGCAAGTTTCTTGCTTTTGTTTACTTAGTTTGTTGCATTGCATTATTTATCAAATTTGTGATAAGTGGATCTGTAGAACAGTTAACAGTCTTGTTTCTTTTTATTAAGTTTTTGACGGATTGTTTTTGCTTCGATAAGTTTATTGAATTGAAGAATTATAATTCTCTCTATAAGCTTCTTTTCCTTTTGTTTTTTTTTTTTTTTTTAACATCCTTCATTTCAGTGGAAATAAGTTCATTGATATGCGTATGTGATTATTTTTCAACAAAGACTTGTATATGTTGTGTGTTATTTATCATCGAGAAATAATTGTTATGATGTATTTTTCTTCCCTTTTCTGGGCAGATGAACTTTACACAGTTGCATGCAATCTGACAGATACTACGTTAGTGGCAACTGGAGGTGGAGATGATGAAGGATTTCTCTGGAGGATTAATCAAGGAGCTTGGGCTTTGGAGATCCAAGGTACATATGGATTATGGCAACTATATAATACAGTGGCTATACAGTAAGTCTCTTCCATATTTGTCCTTTTAAGCTGCAAAGAGTGTTTTGTTGAAACTGAATTTACTTTCACTTGTTCTTAAAATGGTAAAATCACACATTTATAGTAATCTTTTCCATGATCACTTTTTCTTCAACTGAAGCTGGTGTTATTTGCTATGCAAGGTCATAAGGATTCTGTATCTAGTTTGGCTTTTAGCACTGACGGACAGCTGCTAGCTTCTGGGGGCTTTGATGGACACTTGTTCAAATATGGGATGCATCTTCAGGAAATCTCAAATGCGCACTTGACGGTCCTGGAGGTAGCATTGAGGTGAAATCACTTAGGTTTTGAGTGAACTATTTGTATAGCTTTATTGAAAATTAATTAGACAAATGACTTCGCATTGGGTTAGTTGGCATCCAAGAGGACATGTAGTGTTGGCTGGCTCGGAGGATTCCAGTGTTTGGATGTGGAATGCTGACAGAGGTTCTTATCTTAATATGTTTTCTGGTCATGGTAGTAGTGTGACCTGTGGTGATTTTACTCCTGATGGTACTGACTTCTATCTGTTCTTTTTCTTCTCTGCCTTTTGAGGCTGTAATCACTCTGTGTTTCAACAATTTAGTTATTAACTAATTGTTTGCTTTTGTTGTTTGTTAAAGGTAAAACCATCTGTACTGGCTCTGATGATGCAACTTTGAGGATATGGAATCCAAAAAGTGGGGAATATATTCATGTCATAAGAGGTATCAAATTTTGTATCTTAATTTGACATTTTTCTTTTTATTGGAGTTGAAGTTTGAATTTATTGGTTATAAGCAAAGCCTTTTGGTTCTGCAACATGGCTGTGTTGCAGAGTTGCAGACACAGTGCAGTGGGTATCACTTAAATCATCTTACTTTGAACTGAACAGTTTTTGTGTCTCGGTGTACAATAAGCAGTCTATGTAGGACTGATATGTTTCTTTGAATTGAAGTTATCATCTTAATTGATGTTACTTCTTTTGTTTAGTATCGTTTTGACATTTTCTTGGAAAATAAAAACGCTTTCTACAGGTCATCCATATCATACAGACGGACTGACTTGCTTGACCATAAGCTCTGATTCAACCCTTGCTCTTACTGGTTCAAAGGATAATTCTGTTCACATGGTCAACATAACAACTGGGAAGGTTTGTTATTTCCCCATGTAGTACACTTGTGCTTTCTTTAATTTATTTTTATTGTTATTGTTATCATATTGAGGTATTCACTTCACATACAGTTTAGCATATTTGATCAGTGCCTTAAGTTGCTTAGGTATCAATGTGCCTTGTATTTGTTTTCTTAAGCCTCCAGCAAGTTTATAATAATTAAGGTGTAACCACAAGAACTTCCTAACATAGGGTGGGGACGGGGGAGTTATGATATTAGAAATAAGTGTGAGAACAACTCATCTAGTTTAGTAAGTTGGATGTCAAGAAGCTTAATACAGGAGTCATACACCTGCACCTCTGATTACGTTTTGCGTGCATGATTCAACATGCTGGGAATTTTTGTTGTCAATATGTGAATTTTGCTGTGTTTTAGCTTGGATAAATAGTATAATTGTTAAGAGGAGTAAATGACCTATGGTAAAACAAGCTATTTGACCTAGAATGGTTGGGTTGCTGATGACTGGTTTGGTTAGCAGTCTAGTTCTAAGAACATGTAAACAGGTGGCTGGAGCATTTTAATTCTCTTCTGTGTCAACTTTGTGATTTGAACTCCTAGGAATAGTTGAAATATTTTAATGAACTGTTATTTGCATCAATTGTATTCTTTCGTTGAAGAACTATGTCTACTCAGAAGTACATCTGCATATCTTCTGTGTTTGCCTTATACAATTTCATTAAACGAATTTTGGTGGATGAGATTATTTTTAATTAATAAGCTGTAACTTGAACAGGTTGTAAGTTCTTTGGTTTCTCATGCAGACTCAATCGAATGTGTTGCCTTTTCCCCCAAGGTATGGTCAATTTTTCATTTAATCTCTCTCTCTCCCCATTCATTTTGTCAAGATTTTACCATAAGTGAGGAACATTAAACACAAGAGACCATAGAAGTATAATGATAAAGTGGCATTTTGGTCCTTGCAATGGCATTTGTTGACAAAAACACTAAGACTACTGGGGAAAGACACAGACAACAAGAGCGGCCCCTAAATATGGGCAATTTTGGGTTATTTCCTCTAGTGGATTCTGATAAAAAATGGTATCCATATTAGTGTTACATTTATTATAGAATGCTTCCATTAAGCAGAAAGAGATGTTGTTATGATTAATCTTTCTCCATGGTTTGGGACTACAAAGCGGCTTTGAAATTCCCATTAGCTGGTGAAAATTGAGACGACCTCATTCTAGAGATTCTTGTCTCTCATTTTTGGTCCTTATTGTTTTTGGTTTCTTTATTTTTTCTTTTTAATGAAAAGGAAGAGCTGCTGAAAGACAAAAACCAAACTAGTGAGTGTATGCACAATTGAACACACATTTGTGGTCCTGGCAATGAAGATAACCATATTGTACTTTTGTGGCTTTTGTCTGCGGCAGCTTCCCTTGGGCCGCAACAGCAAGCATGGACCAGAAACTCATTATTTGGGATCTGCAGCATTCATCTCCTCGCTCTACATGTGAACACGAGGTCAGTTTTAGTTCCGTTTTATGTGAACCTAATACCAAGGTTTTTCATCTTCTAACAAATCACTGGGTTTTCTTTTAGCTAAAATGTCTTTGTTCCAAAGATCAACTTGGGCATATTAAGCTGTCCATTGTTCCTCCAACGTGGATCATTGTTTCATTTGCAGGAAGGAGTGTCTTGCTTGACTTGGCTTGGCACATCTAGGTTCCTAGCCACGGGTTGTTTGCATGGAAAAGTACAAATATGGGACAGTCTCTCCGGTGATTGTGTGAGAACATTCAGCGGCCACTCCAATGTCATTCAGGGTATCTCTGTATCAGCAAATCGTGATTTTCTTGTTTCAGTTTCTCTTGATGGAACTGCTTAAGTATTTGAGGTTGCAGAGTTTCGGTGAGCAAACAAACCATTACATTAATTTTTTTTCTTGTAAATTATCATATCTGTTGGTACGGACATGGAATGTACTCGTGAGTCATGAGATTATCAATGAAAAGCATGTTGAGATAACTGCAGAAATGTAGAACTTATTTTTGTCTCAAAATTAGTTATTTATATCGTAAAAATGGTGTATTGTTTGCACTATCTTTTATTGTTAATGTTCATTTAAATTAAGATCATTTTATTATTAACTGGATGAAGGAAAGAAGAGCTAAAGAACGGCGATATTTCCACCACTCCAAAATTGTATATACACAGAAAATCATTAATTTTTTTAAAAAAACTTCCAATATTATCCTTAAATAACTAAATTATACCCTATCAATTTCCTTCTTCCAATTCTTATGCTTCAAATCCAAGAGAACTGTAGTCTTCTTCTTCGTAAAAAACTGCTTCCCCAACAACCTGGGCAGGGGAGATTGATAGGGTATAATTTAGTTATTTATCAAGAATATGAGGCAGCTAAGTTGAATTTAGAAGCAGCATACAAGTCAGAAGGTGCGATTTTTTGAGCACTTTTACGGGCATGAATACCATACCCGTGTGTCAAAATTTGCCAGGTCCCTCGGTCTCTTTGGTTTGGTATATTCTGACTCAGTACTGAGAAGCCAATGTAAAACCATCTCTCGAAAGTATTGATTTCTTTCCTGAGTACCCTTAACCAATAATTGCAAGTATGGACAGTGGCCGACTGGAGTTGCATCCTTCAGTCTATAATCCATATGCTATTGTCACAAGCAGAGAGTAGCTTCTTCAATAACTTGTTTGATGTGCACATTGGCTGCTGCCCCTGTCAACATATTCTTCTCCAACCAATAGGATCATGTGTTGTTGTTGATCTATCAAATGATTCAATAAGAAACAATTACATATTTTAGTTAAAAAAAAAAAAACACAATGACATAATTTAGTCAATACATTAATTGAGATTTTGTTGAGCATAAAGAATTCAGTTACAAGAACACTGGAAACATAAAATTTTATCAGTAGAATTTGTATCACCGGGTGAAAGAAAACTTGTGTTCTAGGGATTCAGAGACTAGATCAGGTAGTGATGTTAAATTGGCCAGATTCTCGTATAGAAGTGTGAGAGCCAAGAAGCTTTTTTCACTTTCTTTCCAATATTTTTTTTTCAATCATTGTGCCTTTTCATCAACATTTGTTGGGGCTGTGGAGGAATGTGATGTTATTGGGGAAGCAGTTTTTAAGAAGAATAAGACTGTAGTTCCTTTGGATTTGAAGCATAAGAATTGGAAGAAGCAGATTGATAGGGTACAATTTAGTTATTTAAGAGTAATATTGGAATTAAAAAAAAAAAAATTAATGATTTGGGGTGTACATATAATTTTGAAGGGGTGGAAATATCGCAACTCGAGCTCAATATTGAATTACGCCATTGACACACTCCCAATGTTGGTTGCAAAATTAATTAACAAATTTATTTCAATCTTGCAAGTATACAAATCGTTTGATTGAGTATAATAATAAACAATGATTGATCTCACGAGTAGTTGTTAACCTACTTTAATTTCAAATTTATTTACAACCTAAACTAAAAATAAGTAAATTAAATAAAATGGGCTTTGGATTTGATTTAAGACTAAATTAAATTACGGCAGAAAATTAGACTAAAGAAAGTTAATGAGAAAAGTTTAATTAAGACTTTTTATCCACCACTAAACTATCCCTTAATTTGTTACAAAAATTAATAAAACAAATTCATGTTAATGTATGATGAAGACATCCACAATAAGACAATGACCATACCATAAGCTGTATTAATTCTTCTTTAGTTTGTACGTCTGTATGGATATGTGTATTCCTAATTATAATCTAGTATGGTATATACTTAGATTTAATAATTGAAATGCATTAAGAACAAGAAGAATATAAATGTCACATAAATCTTAAAACATGGTGTCTATCTTAGATCTTTATAAATCAATGTCTCTCAATTGGTTTGTAAGCAATTGATTGTTGCAGTCAAAGAATATACCCGTATGATGCAGTCAAAGAATATACCCGTATCAATGTCTCTCAATTGATTGTAAGCAATTGATTGGTTTATATCCTTACAGTTAAATCATATAAACATGCTTATAAGATTTTCAATCAATGAAATAAAATAAATAGGATACGATTAAAATAGATATATTAATTTCAACATGTAAAACATTGAAAAGGCAAATAAATGGAGTTTATGTTTATGATTTCAATTCAACCCTAACAAATAAATAAAAAATAAATTAAATTAAAGAAGAAAAGATAAAACGAAGACAACAAGCCTTCACTCTGCCATAGCTCTCCTCCAATCTGGAAGAGTGATCCAGGATGAGTGTTTACACTAAAATTGCATATCTATTTAGAGACGCAAATTATGGGCTTTGGAGAGATTTTTGGGCGCAAGAATTATAAGTATGAGATGTTCTGAATTTAATTCTAAGATTTTATTCTGGAATATGCTTCTCGCAAAATTTCCAGAATCACGAATATCGCTGTATCACAACCCATAGTCGTGAGCCGTAGGCCGCGGTTCTAGCCTTGTGCCCCTTTTTTTCTCTCCTTTTGGGGAGCCATGGCTAGCTTTCATAGCTCCCCGGCAAAAGGTCCCTAAACTTTGTTAACTCATGCCCTTTTTTAGATCAATCACCAGGTAACCCCTTTCACTATTCACTTTTATCTTCTGTAACTTCTTGTAATTTACTCCTGGGCTGAAATAGAACATGTCCATACCACGGGCTCTTTGGATCAGATTTTTAGTTTTCTTGTACCGAAATTAATTTCGAAAATCCATTATTTCAATTCTTTTCTTCTCAAAATCTAATTATAGGCACAAAAACACAAAACAAAATAGAAGTATCAATTCTATATAAAAACATAGCATAAATAATAAGTAAATTTGGCATGTAATATTAATAAGGGAGAACTTTATTTTGGTCTCTATGGTTTTGGGAAATTTATCCTTTTTAAATACGAATCCGTTTACAGTGCTAATAGTATTTTACGTTTCAAAAACTCATTAAATTAGTCCCTATTGTCAGTTAATAAGTGGTCAAATGTTACACATATGGTGGTCGTTTCATCTTTTAATACTAATTGGTAACACAATGACACATGTTAGTTGGAAAATTTAAAAAAATAAATAAATTAAATAAAAGCAAAAATTAAAAGTTGAAGAGTAAAACAATCTTTTACGATGTTCTTATGTTGACGTTGACGGTTAAAAATCACATCAGAATAACTAATTTTGAAACATAAAGAACCATGAACATTATAAACGAATTCATATTTAAAAACGAGAATTTTTTTAAAAATATAGGAATCAAAATCGAGTTCTCCCTGTTAATAATGATTGACCTAACACCCATCTCTCATTCCTACGAAATCCTTGCAGACTCTCAAACTCAAACTGTCAAAACGAGCTGCTAAAGCTAATCATAAGAAAATACTATCAGGTCCTGGGCAATACTTGTTTGCGTGTATTGTGTTAGATAATTAAAGTATATTAAAATAATACAATATAATATTTGATGAGATTTTATATTGTATTAGTCTAATACAAATAGTATCATTTATGACAAAATGAATTTTAATTCACGGTACCTGTTTTATGTCTACTTAAGTTTTAAAAGGTAAAATTGAACCGATTGAAGATGTGTAATTATCTATTGAATTTGTTATTTGAAATGTGAGTAAATCAAATGAGAGCATCACTAACTATTGAGTCATGAGACACCCATTTCTATGAATTCATAATATTTTTAACTAAATTATATTTATTACATTACAATTCCTTTATATATATAATCATGTGATATAATGATTTATAACATTAAAGAAGTATTTCTTGTTAACGTATTTAATAAATATAGATATGATTTAAATAGTTAGCTTACAAATATAATTTGATTTATATATTTACACATCATCCTTCGTGGGAATGGAGGAGTATCCACTTCGATTTAGGAGGTCAATGATTTTTAAATATACAAGGGGTGGAGAGTGTTACTCTCTTGATAAAAATTATTCTCTTTCAATTATAAATATAGATAGTGTCCGTGTCAATTATAAGAAATCACTATATCATTATTGTCACATAAATGATATGCTCATGACACTTGCATATAAGTTTTGGGTTTGAATATTATCAAGATAGGTAATGGCCTAGAGTTTATTCTTCAAATTCAATTAGGAATTGAAGTAATTCAACCATTTAATTTGCAAGCTAGAAATTATATTCTATGTTTTAAACATAAGATTACATATAGTATCGGCAAAGTGATATCTTCTATTGAGTATGCTCATTTATGTTACGACATATCCTAGGAACGATAGTACTTTTGCTATATAAATGTTGAGTGGGTATACATGCTACATATCCTACTAATGCACAATATTTTAAGTTTCAAAAGAATAATAAAGATTACGATATAATTGACGTTTGGTTGTCCATTAGTATTGAAAGATGTATTGATGCCACTTTGATCATTAATATGATCACGCAACTATAAGTTGATGGATTTTTCACAATTGGTGGAGGAGCTATTTTGAATTCAAAGAACCAGGCCTGTGTAGCAGATCCATCATGAGCATTGAAATTGTATTGGCATCATTAAGAGACAATGGTTAAGGAATTTGACAATAGAAATTCTTTGAGCCCAAAACTAGTGTCTTATAAATTTATCAATTATGATAATAATGCGGCTCTGTATGGAGAATGTAGCCAGATAAATACAGGCAAGTCTAGGCGTACTGGCCTAAGATATAATTATGTGAGACAAACTCACAAATGGTCTAATTGGCATAGGTTTTGTCAAATCTTGCCAAAATCTGGCAGGTGCTCTTAAAGAAAGTCTCGCAAGCATTTTAGTACCTAAAAATTTTGAGGGAAGTGCGACTGAAGCCAGCATTGAAAACATCACCAATGATGATAACTCAACCCAACACTTGAAACATTAAGATCTTGGGTTCAACAAGCAAAGTTCATCATATGTTGTGATTGCAAGTAATATAATGTTTACATGTGTCCCAAAGGTTAAAGTTCTTGGAACCTATATGTATTGGGAAGGATAAGCTTTTAAAATTTGTAACACCCCAAAGTTCAATACAAGAAATCTAGAATGATGTTCTGTAAAACTTAAATTTCATATGTACTTAATTCAATTAAAAGTTTAAAGTCAAACTCCAACTAATAAAATGTTCTAGCAATAATTAAAAAACAAACTGAAAATCAATCCTTACAAATAGATAAAAATTTAAAAAACAATATTTCTCCAACTGAAACAATAAGAAACAAGCTCTAGCCACTAGTTCCTTTCTGAAACCAACTGCTAATTAAAATCAATATCCTAATATGACTGTAAGTCTGTAACTACTCTGCAAAATATTATAATGAGGGGTGAGTCGCCAACTTAATAAGTAAATTTAATATAACATTAAAAAACTATAAAACACTTGCAATATTTTCAATAAATGAATCATATAAGATAAATACATATTGTAACAGTAAACATTTAACATTAACATTTATTAAACAAAAATTAGTAGTTTATGTTAGGTAATGACGAGACCTGCCCTGAGTCTCCCTGTGGAATCCGATAGGAGTCCCGTAACACCTCGACGAAACTCAATCAAACTCTCACTCTGGCTCAAAAGGGCCATGTGAGGGTACCGCTCTCATTTTAAATTTCTTTTTTAGTGGAAATGGACATAAAATTTTTCTTTTTTAGTGTACGTTTACGAAACAAGATTGTTAAAAATTTTGACAACATAACGGCTATTTTTATAAAAATTTCACCCCGTAAAAATTTTTAGAAAATCCGTGCACTTCTACAGCAACAAAACTCTCAACTTTTGGGCTTAAACCCCTTTTTCCTTTTTCCACAATCATGTTTTCAGTTTAAAAATACAACTTGAAAATCATTTAATTAACACAAAAACATGATATACACAAGATTTTTATTATTATTATTATTATTTTAAACTTTTGAGCTCGAGATTGAGATTAAGCTCAATCGCCTACGTACTCCAACTCGGTGGAAATCAAAGCTCTCGTTGTTCATTGTTTTATTTTAAAAAAACAGAAACTACAAAAGTATATATATATATATATATATATATATATCATCCAAAAAATAATATTTACAAAATATATATATCAAATCATAAGTAGTTATGCATGCACATAACATTTCAGAAGCAACCAATTACAGTAGCATCGTGTCCTCAGCCCACTTGCACATCTAACGGAGCCCTTTTCGTTTGATGACTCGAATCTGCACCTGAGGAGGATTTTTCAAAAATATAAAAAGAATGATGAGTATTTAAACTCGGCGAGTGGGTAAACTTTTGAACTATAGTATTTGCTTTATAATTATTTATATATCCTCCCAAAATAGGTTGGAAACTAATAATTTCTTACTAACCGTTATAAAACTATAAAACTGGCATAATGCATATCAATATTATTGCTCGAAATCTAGTAATAACTTTCATCAAGCATAAACTTTTTTGTTTCCTAAATTTCACGTCTAATGACATGTCTTTCCTTTTAAAGCTTGTCTTACAAGGTAACCTAGGGAAACTCGTTCTTATGTGACGGTACATATACACGTCACTAGAACTAGGGAATGCTACCATGTATAGTCGTAGATGCAGGAACTCTGGGATCACGATTTCCTCCCCAACATCAAGTAGATCTACACTACCATGTACATGCAGAGGGTGACACACTGACTCAACCCCCCAAGTTAGTGACTCTCCCTACCTCTTGCCATACACGCATAGGGTACTTCAGTCGGGTATACGGGGGATTAGAGTAAACCAAAGACATTCAAAATCCTTTCAATATACTTAAAAATCTTACGTACACTAGACATGAAAGTATATTGAT
Source organism: Nephelium lappaceum (assembly GCA_021234005.1). Lineage (NCBI taxonomy): Eukaryota > Viridiplantae > Streptophyta > Magnoliopsida > Sapindales > Sapindaceae > Nephelium > Nephelium lappaceum. Next base: position 9,642,766 of record CM038009.1, read on the forward strand.
TTAACTACCAAATATTCTTTTCTCTAGTATATGGTTTACTACCAAAATACTATCTTTCTAAGGCAAAAGCCTAAAACTTTACATATACCCTTAGTATGTCTCTTTTATGCATATACTGCACTTAAACATACCAAATTGCTTTACTACTAAAATATATACATTTATAATGTAAATTTAAAAAACTTACAGCATCATTAGAAAATGCTAACATGCTAAAAGTTTAATTAATTCAACATTATAAATTGAATATTTAAATAAACATTTGCAATCATCAATTATCAACTAATAAAGCTCACAAAGCCTTTAAAAATAACCACACTCACAACTTGCTATCCAAACTAGCAAACCACACTCCTTCAAGTTCTTCTTTAGCTCTTCACTCCTCCTACACTTCAATTCGAGCAAAATTTTCCTTTAAAACTCATACATGCATCAAGTTATTAAAACTCAATTTGTAACATGTACCATAACTATCCACCTTGGCCAAATGTAATGGATATATATACATATGACTTTATTTTTCATTATTCTTGATTCCAATCATCTTAAACCCATATAAATAAACATAAGACCCTATCAAAATCATCAAACATAAATTGAACCAAGGAGTGCACACATAGCTGAAAATTTTACTTGGTGGGATATCACCAATTTTCTTTTATTTTCTTGATATATAATTCTCTTAAATCATGCAAGATAATTCTGTAGTACTTAACCATAACTCAAATTCAAGTTTAAGCATGGGATTAGTGTGCTTACCTTGATACAAACCATTTGAATAATTCTTTTGGTTGAACTCCGTAAATTCTAAGTCCAGTTATGGTACAAATAGCCTTAAAAGCATGCCAAGAGTTCAATTAATAATTTATATTAGAAAACCAAACAAAAACTCATAAAAACCCATAAAACCTAACTTGAAAACTTATTGTTTCTTCACTTTTTCTTGCTCAAATTCATCCCCTCACACTCTTGAACACTTTTAATGAAGACAAGAGGAAGAGATGATGCAAAATCACACCTAGATCAATTGGAATAACCCATGGCAAGCTTCTCCTTGGTCTGCCAAATTGCACAAACAAGGGCTAAAAATGGTTTCATTTCTGCTGGAGAACCATATTTATGCCTCCTTTAATGGTGCTAAAAGACCTAAATACCGCTTGACCATCATTTAATACAAAAATCAACTTTTACCTGTAAATCAACTTTTACTTGTGTCACACAATGATTTGCTCTCCTTAATAACTCATCAATCCACTCACCATCAATATAATCAAACTTAACCCTTAAGAAAACATATGATTGGTCCTTAATATGGGTCATACTTCCACTAATTAATATTTCCATACCAAAAAGTCATTTAATGCCCTTTAATGGATTTGGAAACTAGAATGGTGGCAGATCTGGTTAACACTTTTTTTTAAAAATTTTTTGTTTTTAGATTTTTGTTTAATAATTTAATAAAGTATTAAATTGATTTTGATCTTCCACCATCAATAGATGGGCAATGGAGATCTTTCCTTTTGTATTTTGTTTTTATATTTATCATTTAATAAAGGAATTCATGTAACTGGGGTAAAAATGTCTTTTTATTTTTACATATGTCAGAGTAATTTTTATAACGGAATTGTTAAGGGATGGGTGCAAAATGACTAATTAAGAAACTGCAGGGAGCATTTTCTTATTAGTGGCAAACGTTGGTGGACCTTTTTAGAAATAGCTCGTGAACTTTACTAGTGAATTTAACTGTCTATTTAACTAATATTGCATTTCATAAAGTTTCACCTTAAATCTATAAATTAATGCTCAACTTACAAAAGAGGACCGGCACTAGGAAAAATATATCTTGCACCACTGTGTGGCAAGATCCTAGTTGTTTCTTCTGAACATCATCAATTATTGTAATGCTGATATCATGATGATTCAGACAGTAACCAAGTCAAACAATAAGGATGAGACTGGAGCAACCGACCTTGTGATGCCTATTCAATTTGATTGGAAGTATCATGACCGATAATTCAGCTACCCTGGAAAACAAGTTCAATTTAGAACCAATCACAACTGATAAGTTAGTCCATCCTAGAAAAAATCTTTCTGCACAATGTCCTAACATTTTCGAAAGAAATTTCCTTCAACCGTCTCCTCTATTTCCCTGGAAGTGGGGACACTAAGTCCTCCAAAATTGACTTGCCCGACTTCTGTATCCATTGCATAATTTTCAATCCAGCTTGTGTTGGTAGAATCAACCAAACTTGACATATTATTCTGACAATGGCTTTTGCTCTTCTAGTTTTCTTTTCCTGTATTTTTCTGCAAACATTTTCAGCTGTCAGTTCTCAAAATGGAGGTAACATAACAATCGGAGCTTCACTCACTGCAGCAGAGAACTCCCCTTCATGGCTTTCTCCATCTGGGGAATTCGCCTTTGGTTTCCAGCCAATCAAAACAGACAGAGAGCTTTTCTTGCTCTCGATATGGTATGACAAGATTCCAGACAAAACCATTGTCTGGTGGGCAGCTGGAAATGTCCCCACAGCACCAAGAGGATCAAAAGTGGAGCTGACTGCCAATTCTGGCCTGGTTCTCACCACTCCTCAAGGAGATGAGTTATGGAGTTCTAGTCCCATTATTGGGACAGTCAGTTATGCTTTTATGAATGATTCAGGGAACTTTGTGCTTTTCAGCGCCAATTCCATGAAGGCATGGGAGAGCTTCGTGAATCCTACGGATACCATGTTGCCTACACAGACACTGGAACGAGCTTGGATGCTTTCTTCTAGACAATCAGAGACGAATTTCTCTAAAGGAAGGTTTCGAATACGATTGAGAACAGATGGGAATCTAGTGCTTACTACCATAAACCTGCCAACAGATTATGCCAATGAACCTTATTATCAAACTCAAACCAATGCTGATACCAACACCTCCAGTCCTGGTCGCCAGGTTGTCTTCAACGAGTCAGGCTACTTGTACTTACAGCTGATGAATGATCAGAGATTCCCTCTAACTGCAAGAGTTGATACCTCTGCTTCAAAGTATTATTATAGAACGATCATGAATTTTGATGGGGTTTTGATTCAATACCAGCATCCCAAAAATTCCAGTGGAAATGAAGGCTGGACAGCTTTTTGGTCCTTACCTGATAATATCTGCATTGCAAGTTCTGTTTCCTCAAGTAGTGGAATTTGTGGATATAACAGTGTGTGCAGACTCAATGAGAGAAGACCAATTTGTCAGTGCCCAAGAGGGTATTCATTGCTTCATCCAAATGATCCGTACGGAAGCTGTAAACCAAACTTTCCATTGACTTGTGATGAAGATGAACAAGGTCGTTCACCAGAAGATTTATATGATTATGAAGAGCTCACAAACACAGATTGGCCTACTTCTGATTATGAGCTCTTGACTCCTTTCACTGAAGAAGGGTGTAGAACGTCTTGCTTGCATGATTGTATGTGTGCTGTTGTCGTTTTTCGAGCTGGTGACATGTGCTGGAAGAAGAAGCTGCCACTGTCTAATGGAAGAGTTGATAGCAATATGAATGGCAAAGCTCTAATCAAAATCAGGAAAGGACTAGAGAATGGAACTGTCAGTGTAGGCCAATCTCTCACTGCAGGAGATAAAGGAGAACCATGGCTTTCTCCTTCCAGGGATTTTGCAATTGGGTTTCACCAACTTGAAAATAAGGATCTCTTCTTGCCTGCCATATGGTATTACAAGATACCAAGCAAAAACATAGTCTGGTATGCATCTCCTGACAAGCCTGCACCTAAAGGATCAAAATTAATACTTACAGCTGATCGTGGCTTGGCACTTGATGATCCTGATGGCAGAGAGATATGGAAATCTGGTACAGGTGAAGCTGCTGTTGGTTCTATTAATGATACAGGTAACTTCCTGATCGTAGATACAAATTCAGAAAAGTTATGGCAGAGCTTCGATCATCCTACGGATACCTTGCTTCCAACACAGGTAATGGAAATAAATGGAGTGCTTTCTTCTAAAAAAAGGGATAATGATTTCTCCCTAGGGAGGTTCCAATTTCGTTTGCTTGACGATGGGAATGCTGTGCTTAATACCATAAACTTGCCAAGTGGCTTTGCTTATGACGCCTATTTTTGGAGTAACACTTTTGATCAAAACAGATCAAATGCTGGTTACCGAGTAGTCTTTGATAAGTCTGGCTACCTGTATGTTTTGAGACGAAACAACAAAAGAGTCAATATCACACCAGGAGTGGTAGTTTCAGCTAAAGAAAATTATCTCAGAGCAACTCTCAATTTTGATGGTGTTTTCATCCTCTACTCACATCCCAAAAGCAGCACACGCAATGGTTTCTGGTCATCTATCCATACCATGCCAGATAACATCTGTGTGAACAATGATATTCGAAAAGGATTAGGCAGTGGAACTTGTGGGCATAACAGCATCTGCACTCTCAATGCAACTAAAAGACCAAACTGTGAATGTCCAAAAGGGTTTTCTTTAGTTGATCCAGATGATGTTTATGGAAGCTGTAAACCGGATTTCATTCAAGGTTGTAAAGAAGATGGGCTGAAATCTGGAGGAGACCTTTATTATGTTGAAGAGCTTAAGAACACTGATTGGCCAACATCTGATTTTGAACAACTTCGGCCTTCTAGTAGAGAGGAGTGTGTATCATCTTGCTTAAATGACTGCCTCTGTGGTGCAGCTGTGTTTAGAGTTGATACCTGCTGGAAGAAGAAATTACCCCTTTCGTATGGGAAATGGGACTCTGCTGATAATGGCACAGCTTTCATCAAAATCAGGAAATCCAGAGAAACAAAAATGAAGAAACAGAATATACTCATTTTGGTTGTATCCGTACTTCTAGGCAGCTCTGCGTTTATCAACTTCCTATTGGTTGCTGCAAGTTGTCTCGGTTTTCTTGTCATTAATCACAAAAGGCTGACAAAGTCTCGTCTGGTTGAAAGTGTTTCAAGTATGAATTTGCACTGCTTTACTTACAAGGAGCTTGCAGATGCCACTCTTGGGTTCAAGGAAGAACTGGGAAGGGGAGCCTTTGGCATTGTTTACAAAGGGTTCATGGAAACAGGTTCTGGTAGTCTTGTTGCAGTGAAGAAGTTAGACAGAATATTTCAAGATGGTGAGAAGGAATTCAAAGCTGAAGTGAATGTGATTGGCCAGACACATCACAAGAATCTGGTTCGACTTGTCGGATACTGTGACGAAGGAGACAATCGACTTCTAGTCTACGAGTTCATGAGCAATGGAACATTGGCTAGTTTCCTTTTTGGAGACTTAAAACCGAATTGGAATACAAGGACTCAAATAGCCATGGGGATTGCAAGAGGGCTCTCGTATCTTCACGAAGAGTGCTGCACCCAGATCATCCATTGTGATATAAAGCCTCAAAATATACTTCTTGATGATTCTTTAACTGCTCGGATATCTGATTTTGGATTGGCAAAGCTGTTGACATTGGATCAGAGCCATACTAGTACTGCCATCAGAGGAACAAAAGGATATGTAGCTCCTGAATGGTTTAGGAACATGCTAATTACTGTAAAAGTTGATGTGTACAGTTTTGGCGTGCTTCTCCTGGAGATCATATCTCTTCGAAGAAGTGTAGATAAAGACATCAGCAAAGTGGAGAAAGCAATTCTAACGGATTGGGCTTATGACTGTTATCAGGAAAGAACGTTAGGTCCCCTGGTGGGAAATGACTTGGATGCCATAGCTGACATGAATACACTTGAAAGATATGTTATGGTTGCCATTTGGTGCATTCAAGAAGATCCTTGTCTTCGGCCTACAATGAGGAAGGTTACACAAATGCTGGAAGGAGTTGTCGGAGTACCTGTTCCACCATGTCCATGGCCATTCAACATTACAAGTTTAAACTAGCTTTGTATTACTTTACCAAATTAACTACTTGCAATCAATTAGTGCTAGAGTATCCTATATATCAAAATCGTCCTATAGGTGAGTTATCAGCTCATAATTTTGTGTATTCACTGCTAGATTGGCGTATCTGTTGTTTACAAATATTTATGATGACTATGCTCGAAAACTTTTCTTTGGTATAATAAAATGTTTTGGCAATGGAAAAGGAAAGAAGATTAGGATTTTGTTGTAATATATTTCAACTTACTAAATTATGCATCCCCAATTATTCCACCGCCACTGCTGTCAATCTTAACTCAGAGAATGCAACATGAAAAGTTTTTCATAGTAGAGCATATGAAACGGTCATCTGCCTAGTTGAGAACTCAAATATTTACATGTGTCATGTTTCAATCTAAACTAGATAGAAAAGTCATATTATTCACCATATTTCCATGGCTATATATATTTACATGTGTCATGTAAATATTTAAGCAGAAAGGGATGTTGTTATGATTAATCTTTCTCCATGGGTTGAGACTACAAAGCGACTTTGAAATTCCCATTAGCTGGTGAAAATTGAGACGACCGCATTCTAGAGATTCTTGTCTCTCATTTTTGGTCCTCATTGTCTTTGGTTTCTTTACTTCTTCTTTTTAATGAGAAGGAAGAGCTGCTGAAAGACAAAAACCAAACTAGTGAGTGTATGCACAATTGAACACACATTTGTGGGCCTGGCGATTAAGCTAACTATATTGTACTTTTGTGGCTTTTGTCTGTGGCAGCTCCCCTTGGGCCGCAGCAGGAAGCATGGACCAGAAACTCATTATTTGGGATCTGCAGCATTCATCTCCTCGCTCTACATGTGAACACGAGGTCAGTTTTAGTTCCGTTTTATATGAGCCTAATACCAAGGTTTTTCATCTTTTAACAGATCACTGGGTTTTCTTTTAGCTAAAATGTCTTCCTTCCAAAGATCAACTTGGGCATATTAAGCTGTCCATTATTCCTCTAACGTCTTTACTCATTTTCAACTCATTTCAGTTTTTTTTTAACTCTAATACTTATTCCGAAGCTTTTGATTTATGGGGTCCGCTTTTCAAAAATCACTATTCATACAAACATTATTCATCCGAAAATATTATTTGGGTTTTACACATAATGCCTACGATAAAGGTAATAATATGCTAGATATACTTGTGTGACTCAGTGGTAATGATAACAGTAACGGCTGGTAGTTGTGCACACAATAACCCAGTTGAAACAATAATAATAGTAGGGTAACTATGGACAATGAGACAAAATATTTTATTATATTTCATATAAATAAACAATTTTCAAAGTCACAATCACAATATACTTTCATGTGTTAATGAATATTGAGAACAAAATAAATAAATAATATGCAATATTAATTTCATATTACTTTAAACAAATTTTTGCATATATTTTCATAAAACCTCATATTTTGTTAAAACTTAACTTTTACGTGTATTTTATAAAATGTATTTATTGAAAACAGTTTTAGAAAACAATAATTAAATTATGTAATATGCTTTGTTTAAGATAAAATGGCAGCAAATAAAATAGAAAACTTTCAATTATAAAGGCTAAATTTATTAAAAAAAACAAATATAATACGCGTAATGAACAATTTACTTGGAATAATTTGAATCAACTTATTTTTATCTCCAAAAATCAATCAAGCCCTATACAATTATAAGTGAAAAACTATCACAAATACAACACCAAAAAAGCACTTATAAAGATTGAAACAGTCCCTCACTCTAAATCTAAATTCCTGCCTTGAGTGTCTAACATTATCAGTCAAACCTATCCTTATTTTTATATTTTTATTGAATTATCTAAGGGTCCAGTTCCTACGAAATTTTGCATGAGGACACAAGACATATAAAATAACTTACAGAAAAATTTTCAGATCATTTCATCATAATTAGCATGCTCAAAAAGGTCAAAACCTTAAAGACTAGAAATCTGTCCTGCAGATTTCGATTCCAACTATAGCCTATTCCAATTTTTTTTTTTAAAAAAAATTAAATAAATCTATAAAAATCCTTGAAAACTTAATGGCTTAAAGAAGACTCATAATGGTTCCTACGAAAATTTAATAAGACCAAAATAACATTAAATGCAAGTCCAAAAAAAAAAAAAATCAAGTTTTAGCCTAGTTTAGTGTTTTCTACATTTTTGTTTCACTGAGTTAGAGGTAAACAAAAATTTCTAATTAATTACATACTTATTATATGATAGCGAAATTTTCTAGACTATAACCTAACATCCCCAAAAACATTCAAACCAAATTTATAATTTTCTGCTTTGATTTACCTATTTAAACAATCGAACAAAATTGATAGGTCTATCATACTATAAAATTTAATCTAACCTTGAAATAGCTCAAACCATAAACAACATGATGTCATAAGTCTATCATACCATGCACTTCTAATATTAATAAAAAGAAAGGAAAGAAAGGAAAGAAAACCTACTTAATTCCTAAACATTTTCAAAATCAACATTAATCTCCAATGTTGCTATGGTTGAGGGTTCAAATCTGTTAATAAATAAGAAAATTTTGAAAAATATATATATATGTTTTCTAGGGGGAGAGTTGGTTGCTCTGAATAGAATAAAAAAATTATATATATGTATGGCTTCAAACCCTGATTGTAGTGATTAGGAAAATATATTTTTTGCCAAATTTTCTTCCATCAATCACTCCCTTAATTGTAGCCCAAATTTAATGAATTGATTGATGGAAATTTAAAAATGAAAAAAAAATCCGTCACATTTTTAGCTTTTAATGGACTTATAACAAATTTTCTATATGACTTGGTTGGTTACTAAAGTACTCATAAAAATCCAAGATATAGACATAGGGCTTTTAAACACATTAGTGATTTTGAACACCGGGGATATTGAAAGATTATGTGTGGAACATGTCCAGTTAGTCAAATAAGGTCGCTAGTTCAAAACGTGCCCACCATGCCACCTTGACTAACTTTGATGTGTTTCGCTAAGTGAAAGGTTCAATCGAAAGACACATTCATTTATGCATAAGATTTCCAAGGCATGTACAAGACATTTTCAAATTACATTGACTTTGAAAATGGAGGGGAATTGTTTGAATTACTTTCAAAATAAATGTAACATATATATGCTATTTATTATAATATAATAAAAGGTTCTAGAAGAATTAATCAAGCTTCCAGAAGCATTGATTAAAAGTTGTGACTTTTGTCAAAAGAAGTGACTTTTATCTAGGGGTGTAACTTTTGTAAAGAGTATGATCTGAACTGTCAGATTAAAAGTAAATATTACAATATGGATCCAATGGCTTGGATTTAAAACAATTCAAAATGAAAAGTTATAATGAATTATTGCAACTTTTCATGAAATGGTTCAAAGCATATTACAAATAGGCCACACATTTCATTTATTTTTTAACCATTCCAACCGTAGCATGCTTAAATATTATTGTTAAGCATATATTGTTAAGTCATTTGCTATCAACTAAGCTTTAGGATTAATGGTTACCAACACCAACATTGAAAATTCAGAGTAAGAAGGTTTTTTACAAATTACAATGAAAGCAAAAATCTGTGTAAAATGTTCATTTATAATAAAGACTTGCTTAGGATAGTTATCCATGATTACACATAGACAATCATGAGTACAGTACTATTTGCCTTGCCTGGATGGCAAGGAAAATCTTATTGAATTTCAAGCCTGAGCACGAAATGCTAAAAGGATTTATATTGAACTGATAAATGAGGTTGGATCAGGAGGTGCAGCGACTTCAACTGTTCCTTCCATCATTTGGGTGACTTTCTTCATAGTAGGTCTCAGTGAAGGTTCTTCCTGAATGCACCAAATTGCAATCATCACAAACTTACGTACTCTCTTCATATCATTCTTGGCCTCTTCGTCGTTCTCCACTAATGAGTCCAGTTTTCCTTCTCTGAGACAATCATATGACCAATCTGCGAGGATCATTTCATCTTCCTTTGCATTCTCCTCAAAGTTCTTTCGACAGCATACAAGTTCCAGCAACAATATTCCAAAGCTGTAAATATCAACTTTCACTGTGATGGGCAAATTTTTGAACCATTCAGGAGCCACATACCCTTTGGTTCCTCTTATTGCAGTTGTTGTTTTACTCTGGTCTTTTTTCAAAAGCTTGGCCAATCCAAAATCTGAAATTCGTGCTATGAGAAAGTCATCGAGTAGGATGTTCTGAGGCTTGATATCACAATGTATGATCTGGTTGTTGCATTCTTCATGCAAGTAGAACAGCCCTCTTGCTGTCCCGAAAGCAATTTGAATCCTGTGGTGCCAATTAAGCCTTGAGTTGCCAAACAGGAAGTTTGCTAAAGAACCATTGCACATATATTCATACACCAAAAGGCGGTGTTCTCCCTCATTGCAAAATCCTAGAAGCCTGACTAAATTCTTGTGATTCGTTTGACCAATAGAATTAACTTCTGATTTGAACTCTTGCTCACCATCTCTAGCTGCCTTGTCTAGCTTCTTAACTGCTAGGATTTCATTTCTATGAAATGATAAAGCTCCTTTATAAACTGTTCCAAAAGCACCACTTCCAAGTTCTTCCTTGAATCCCTCTGTGATCTGCTCTAGCTCTTTGAAAGTGAAACTTCGCAGGTTTATGGCTGTTACTGGCTGAAGTTTTGCGAGCTTTGTTCGTTTCCAGCAGTAAAAGAAAATGAAGGTTGCTAGCAATAAGAGGAAGTTGACAAAGATGGAGCTGCCTAACATTGCGGATAAAATGTAGAGCAATGTTAAATTTTTCTCCTTCTTTGAAGCTGAACTTGCAGGTCCCGAGGAGTTATCTTTCCTTATCCTTATCTTGACCAGAGCTTTTCCTTCTGGACCAATGTACCCATTTGAGAAAGGATATCTCTTCTTCCAACAACGTCCACTTCGGAAAACAGCAAGAGAACAAAAGCAATCACTCAAGCAAACCTGTCTACACCAATCTTCACTCACATCTTGGTAATGTGCATAATCAGCTCTTGGGAAATCTGCATTGGTCATCTCTTCAAATTCAAAAAGATTCATTTCTTCTGATGCTTTATTACAACTCTGTGGAAGGAAGTTCTGTTCACATCCCTTCATCGCATCTTCAGGATCAATGTAGGAGTAACCAGGAGGGCACTTGCAAATCCTTCTGCCATTTTCTAAACTGCAGTAGCTATTCAACCCACAAGCGCCACTGCCATAATCTTCCTGAACTGCCGAACAGATATTTGATGGTACATACGACACAGTGGACCAAGCAATGGGCCACCTTGAATTTGAGCTCTTTGGGTAGATGTATTGCCTGAAAACTCCGTCGAAGTCAACAATTGCTCTTTGGTAGAAATCCTGTGTTGATGCTGTATTTGAAAATACTTCATTAAGTATACTTCCATTTCTAGCTATAAGGTACATATAGCCAGATTGATTAAATATCACTTGAAAACCATCAGGAATAGAAGTCTGAGTCGACCAATAAGCAAAATTAGCTTCTTCAGTTGGATAATTTGTGGTGTATAGGACGAGATTCCCATCAGTTTGCAGTATAAACATAAATCTTCCACTTGAATAATTTGATTCAGTGATACGACCAACAAGTTTGCTGCCTTGATTCATCGTTTGTGTTGGCAGAATCGTGTCTGTAGGCTGACCAAAACTCTGCCACAAATTGACAGAATCTCTGCCTGCCAGGACAAAGTTTCCCGAGTCAAGCATAGCTGCATAGGCAACTGCACCACCACCAGGTCGAGGTCCAGCACTCCATATCTGCTTGCCTGTTGAATCTCTGAGAACCAACTGTCCATCCGAGGTAAGTTCAGCTTTTGAACCTCTTTGCACCATCTCGTCTCTGTTGGCAGACCAGACTATGGTGTTTTCAGGTATTTTATCAAACCAGATAGCCAGCAAAAATCCCTGCTCTCCAATTTTCCGGAATCCGAAAGCAAACTCACCAGATGGCGACTTCCAGGATGAGCCTGACTTATCATCATTTGGTGCAGTAAGAGATGACCCCAAAGATATGTTCCTATAAGTTTGAGCAACCGTAAAAATTGGCAGTAGTATAAGCATCAAGTAGTATAGGGAAAAGTTTACTACAAGAGCCATATTTTGAGTGTGTTTTCCACGAAAAACAAAATCCTGAAACTTATATCAAGCTTAAAGATGAAAAACGTTGCTATAGTTTTGGTGATATTATGTTGAGGATTTCTTTGCAGATATAATCAGTGTTAGGTCTCCATCAATGCCTCAAAAATGAAACCAAGACCTTGACTTTATTGAACATAACTTTGAGAGTAGACTTCAGGACGACTTCGTTAACGTACTTTTCTTCTCTGTAGGCCTAACAAGACATAAATAGAGAAGTTCACAAATTCTTGTTTAACTCCACTCTAGACGGGAAAGAGTGGAGTCTAGACGTTATATAGAATAATCGTGTCCAAAACAACAACGACTTCACCAGGTCAATAGTCCAAGTCGGTGTCCAATTTCCACTCAAATCATATATATTTTTTATTAGTCATGTATAATTAAATTTCAACTTTTTAATTCTTAGATTTTCCTCACTAATTTTATATGTTTTTAATTTTACCTTTACTAATAAGCCTTAGATCCCGTTTGGTGCACAAAATTTGCTGAAACATGATTGAATAGGATGATACGATTGGATAGGTTTAGATTGGATTAAATTAGTATTGTGATATGTTTGATATAGTTGAGATTTGATTGGATTATATTTGAGCAAATTAATTTAACATTAGATTATATTGATTTTTAAGTAAAAATATTTTAATTATTTTTAAATATATTTAATATAAATAACAAATAAAAAATTGAAAAATTAATTAAATATAAATTTTTTTTTTTGGTTGATATCAAAATTTTTATCTTCATAAAACTACTTTCAATAAATTATTATTATTAGATATATTTAATATTATATCAAATTAATATATTTTATTTATTAAAAAAAATGCAAACTAAGCATATAAAGTGTGCGTTTAGGATTGCTTTTACTTATGAAATAATCACTTATTTCATACTGAAAAGTCAATAATGCCCTTGGTTTCGTAATAATTTTACAAACTAAATAAATTCAAATTTAAAATAAATTATTAACTTTTTATTTAAATAATTTTTATTTTAATTAATCAAAATTAAAATTAAAATTAAAAAATATAATGTTGTCGATGGTGATGTACGGAGACTCCATCGCTGAAGGATTATTGATGTCATCGAAGGAGGCCAGTGGTGATAGAGGAGGTGATAAGGAGGACTGGCAAGTCGACAATGAAGGCTTTGGGGATGAAGCAAACCTCCATCACCGGTAGCCACCACTGTTACTTTAAGACTCGAATCTAAGTTGACCTAAAAGACTAATTGAACTCAAATAAGAATTATAAATTGGCTCAAATTGAATGTAAGCCCAAGTTGTATATGGTTGGAGTTGAAATTTTTACTGGAGGCTGTTTGATGTGTCTAGAATGTCCATTTAAAATTTTAGATTGATTGGAGACCTAGAAAATTAATTTAAAATGTTTAGGTTGGCAGTGTCAGGGCTGAAATTTCAAATAAAAAGAATAATAAAATTATGGTTTAGTACAAAAGGTTATTTATGTCCAAATAAAATTGCTATGGGGTTGTATTGTAACAATATTTTCGCTTATTATTGAATAGAGCTCGATTGATTTTTGGACAAATAAACTATTTCGAATTGTTCCAAGTAAGTAAATTTTTTATAGCACGTATTATATAGTTTTCTATTAATAAATTTAGTCTTTATAATTAAATGTTTCTATTTTATTTACTGTCATTTTATCTTAAGCAAAGTATATTTTGTACCTTAATTTTTGTTTTCTAAAAACGTTTTTGATAATAAATTTTTAACATTCTTTTGCAAAATATACATAAAAGTTTTGCATTCACTAAGTTTTGATTCTTGCAACGTTACTTATTATTATATTAATTTAAATTATTTTAAACCATCAATTATATGTTTTTGTAAAATATTCAATTGTATTAAAAGTATTGTTCCTATTTGAAAGGTATGATATATATTAAAATTATAATTGTATTATAAAATGTTTTTGCTCATTGTCCGTAATACCACTACCATTAGGATTGTCTCAACTAGGTTATTGTGTACACAACTACCGTACTGAGTCACATGGGAAATGTGACCTATCTTTACCGAGTCACACGGATATATGTGACATACCGTTATTGAGTCACACGGATAAATATGGCATACCGTTACCCTAGACGTTACGTGACATGAGCTACTGATTTTTGTTTAACAATGTTAATGTTAAATGTTTACTGCTATAATTGTATTGATTTTATATGGTACATTTATTGAAAATGTTACAGGTGTCTTACAGTTTTTGATTGTCATGTGAAATTTACTTATTGAATTGATGGCTTACCCCTCGTCTCCACCATTTTTGCAAAGTAGCCACAGTTATGTCAAGATGTTGATTTTCGTACCATTTAGGGAGTGGTTATAGAAAGAAATTAGCAACTAGAGTTGGTGATCATTGTTTGAAGAATTATTGTCCCTTTAGTTTTATTTATTTGTAAGAATTGATTTTTAATTTATTCTTTATTATTATTAAAACATTTTATTTATTGTAGCTTGACTTTAAGCGTTTAACTTAAATAAAATATGTCCTAAAATTTAGGTTTTTTTTTTTTTTTACCAAATATCATTCTAGATTCTTTGTTTCGGGATTTAAGGTATTACAGTTACACACAACACACACACTCATATATATATATATATATATATATAGACAGGATTGATGAACACAAATTTGACACAATTTGTTACCATTGGATGATGAAAAATTCAATGGCTTACGTTTACACACACCTTTATATACAACTTCACTTCACACTCTAAAATGTGTTCTCTCTCATCTCTCTAATTAATATTAAAAACCCATCAATTGAATTATATTTTTTTTACATCATCTCTCTCTCAAGATTAATGTTCTTCACCATCTTTATTTTCACTCTCTCCAAACAAAACCAGTCTTTTCATATTATTCACCATCTTCATTTTCACTGGCCTGACCCGACTAGGTTTGGTTTTGTTTTGATTGGTTCTAGTTTGTTTAGATTTGTTGTTGTTTTGCAAATTTTAAAGGTCTGAGAAGACCAAGGCTGGCAAGTATATCCAGATTAATGTTTTCATGTTTGAGAACGAAAATGGATATTCAGATATCGTGGCTATTTTGTAATATGAAAATTGGAATAGGGAGAACGGCAAACAACTAGGCACCAATTTGAAAGATTAACCGGAGAGAGAAGAGAGAATACATTTGAGAGTGTGAAGTGAAGTTGTATACAAATGTGTGAATAAATCTAAGTCAGTGAAATCTTCATCTTCCAATAGTCAACAAATTATATCAAAATTTATGTTTTCTAATCCTACGATTTATATGTATACATATATATAATTTTTATTTTAATTAATTAAAATAAAATTATTTAAATAAAAAATTAATACTTTATATTAAATTTGAATTTTTTTTTTAGTTTACAAAATTATTATTGAAGTAAGACCATTATTAACATTTTTATTATGTAATAAGTGATTATTTTATAAGTAGAACCAATCCCAAATAAAACCAGAGTTTTCTTCCCTTCAAGAGAGTAGCTCGTGCCTACAAATGTTAAGTGAGTCGAATGACTTCAACTAGGCCGACACTCAAGCTCTCAAATTGAGGGTCAAACCTACTTCTAAGACCTAAAGTTTCTAGACATAGATTCAGTGTTAATTTATTTTTGCTCATTAATGTGAAAGAAGAAAAAATTTAAAAAAAAAAAAGGATTTAGACGTGGGAGAGAGAAAAAAATAAAAAGTAGGTAAAATTCTTACTGATCTAATTGTGAAGTTTTTCACATATCAATAGTAGATCTTCAAAACATCAGCAAAATCATATCAGTGTTGGATCCAAATATAATGTATCTAACATTTATAGTGTTTGTAAGGAACCAATAGTTGGGCCACATCACATTTAATGGACTGACTTGTAATAATATTTGGATTGTGTAATTCTCACTTTTCTCAAACATTTGGGTTTTCATAAATCAACATAGTATCCAAACTAGTTTTATTAGAGATTAATAGATTCAAAGCCTCATATGTCTTTGTTTTTAATATTTATTATGCGTTTGATATTTTAATTTATTTTGTATTTGAATTAATCCATATGCCAAACCCATTGATCTTACACATGTAAAGTGTATTGGAGAGTTTTATATTTTATTGTTTAGATACCAACCATTTTTTAAAAAATTAACATCAAACTTATAAGAGAACTGTCGAAACCTATCAAGGTTAATCATTACTTATGTACCATAATCTACCTGGATATCTATATCTATAATATGAAAAGAAAACTTTCCATACATATGTTTGTACTCTATGCATGATGGAGTTAAACCTCCACTACTTGAGTTAAGAGGGAATACATATTTAGGTGCCAAACTTGATAGTATTACATGTGAGAAAGTACATATGTTACTGATTTCTTTTTTATACTGTTTATACTTTACGTCACAGCTAAAGCATTTGGCTCCAATAATCATTTAGTTACAAACAACTTGTTGACTCAAAGTCTAGAAGTTTAAGATTCCCATTTGGTATGGCTTTTTAGAAGTTTAAATCTGATTATTTGATAATTTTAGTGTAAAAAGGGTTTTGGTAACTTCAAAATGTGATTTTTTAATAAGATTAGTAGATTTGACAGTAGTTTTGAAAAACTAGTGGGAGTTACTTTTGCAAAATAATTATGAAACAATCTTCCGAGGGATTCAATGAATATGTCAAAATGACCCAGTTATCTTCTTTAAATTTAAATAAAGCTACTTATATCCCAACGTTAATTAATAGAATATCTATATAAAACAAAAATTAAAATATTTTATTTTTATATCTATTTTAGATATTTTATGAATTCACAATAATATACATATAGTGTTATGATAGTAGGCATAGGTGACCACCTGCCGTGCTAAAAACAGCCTAGCTAGGTGCCTCCATTAGGCAGCACATCACCTAATTGAGCCTAGGCAGTCCTAGGAGGCTCCGCGTCACCCAAATAGTGGAACAATGTTTTAAATGACCAAAATGTTCTTTAATAAATAAAATCTAAAATATAAAGAAAAAATTTAAAATTTTAAAAAAGAAATGAAATCTCTGCTGTCCGGATGGACAAGGGAAATCTTTTGAAAATATACATTTTTTTTAAAAAAAAAATTCTTTTAAAAACATGTTTAAAAATAGATTTTCTTAAAAAAAAAAAAATCAAATTATGATCTCCACCGTCCATCCTTGTGATGGACAGTAGAAATGAAAACAAAAATAATTTAAAAAAAAAAAATTGAAAAAACAATTAGTGAAGATCTAATCTAAGATTGAATCTCCACCAACTATTCAGCTCCATCTCTATCTACATGGAGAGATGGAATAAATAAAGAGATTAGCAGGGTTAGGTCTCCTAAACTAAACCATCCCATCAAAATTAAGAAACTAGATGGATGGAGACATAACTCTAGTCTACATCACAAAGATAGAGATTGACTTTCATCTCTACGATGGAAACCAAATAGGTCTCCATCACAAATACTGACAGACCCCTTTCCCTAGGCGATCTGCTGGCACCCTACAGTGACCCTCCAGCTAGCTCTTTCGCTCAACTAAAGGATCCCCCGCAGAGCTAAGCCATAATCTTCCTGTACCTTTTCAAAAACAGCGGAAACACGGGAAAATTTTTCATTTTTATTTCAAACCTTTGTAAAACATTTTATAAAAATTTGGGCAGCATCCCGTCTATTTTTCGGACTTTGCCACCCTGTAAATTATAAAATTTAACACTTCTAAAATATCACAAAACATTTCCCCCAAACTACAGAGCCTCTGGCTCTCATTTTTATCAATCCACGAGCAACCACAAATATATATATACGGTTTAGAAATATATTAAATCAGATTCATAAGTCATGCATATCTTTATTTACATATTCCAAAAATTTATACATTTCAAAAATAACAGCACAGCTTCTTCAACTCCTCTAATTTCGATCTGGAGTTCCTGCCAATGAAGTGCCTGTACCTGTACCTGTGCCTGTGCCTGGGGAGGTTTTTATTTACAAAAATATAAAACAGAGTGAGCTTGATAGCCCAGTGAGTGTTATATAATTTCCATTTAAAATAGGCGTATCAAATAGCCTCCCAAAACTCTTTTAAAAACATTTATGCATAATCAAATACCATGATTGAATAATTGATATATCTGAAATTCATCATTCATTTAGAAACAATATATATCAATCGGCATCTCATAAAATTCATTTCATGCCAAATAATAACATTTAAATCCATAAGTTGCATGATTTCCATTTATAACAAAACATTTCAATAATGGTGGCAGTAATAGCTTTCAAAGAATTTATAAATATAAATAGGCCAACCATCATTAGTTTGCATCACATGGTACCCTATCAATAGAGCGGAATTTTGCCTCGCTCAGAGCGGAATTTTGCCTCGCTCGGATCATCTATCCAGTTTTTTTATGTAACGGAATTTTGCCTCGTTACGGAGCGGAATTTTGCCTCGCTCGGGTGGAAGCTAGCAAATAATATACCTCTTACGTGCATTGGACGACTCACAGGACTAAACAGACACGGTCCCACCCGCTGTTAGTGACAGACTCTCCCGACACAGCCAATGCACGCTTAAGGTACTCAACCCAACTGGAGATATATAACGTACAATCAGGCGTACCATAGATTTTCAATATCATTTCAATTTAAATTTCCTTTCTCCTTTAAATCACATTTCATATAAATCATTTCCATAATCCATGCAACAATTTCAATTTGAAATTCATTTGATATTCAAATCAACATGATAAATTTGGCATACATTTAAAACCAATCATAGTAAAAACATTTTTTATAAAAACACTCACTTGTTGTTAAAGCTTCGTATATGGAAGCTCAGGGGCCGTGCCGTGCTCCACTCGCTTCCGCCTCACCTACACATCATATTCTCACTTAGAATATGCCAAACGGAACTTTACGGAACTCATTAAATAATTTCTAACTCAAGTGACCCACAAAAAGGATACTTTTCCTTAAACTTCCGTACTTTATTCATAATTAACCGAAACTCTGAAATTCCGTTTTCTTTCACTTTTAGTAGCTTAAACGCGCCTAATTAAACTCATTAGGGTCATCCGAACTCTCAACGGACGCTGTATGGGTAAATTTACAAAATTGCACATTAAACTAGTTTATGCGCGTTTTGGTTTCTCTTTAAATCTTTGGTATTTTCTTCGTTTTCTAAACTCCTTCTCAACCTCAAATACTTATTTTTCAACTTGTTTTCACTCAAAAATAACCAACCAACAAATCACAACAAAACCCATCTCAAATCAACTCATATACCAACAAAAATCATCATTTTCGAACTCAAACAACTCACCCCTTTTTCTATCGCGTTAGCTTCGCTTTTGGTATGGTTTTGGACTGATTTGGTGCTAGATCTGGGCTGGTTTTGGGTGGATTCCCCCTCTTTTCTTTCTCCTCTCTTTCTCTCTTTCTTTCTCCCTTGGTTCCGCCGCGATTTGCGACTGATCTCGCCGTCGCTCGAAGCTGTCTCTGCCGCCGATCTGCACGCATGGAGGAGCTGTCTTGGCCGTGGTTCAGCTTGGTTTTTGCACGATTTCAGCTCATTTCAGCTCTTGTTCGGGTCGGGTTATGTAGGTTGGTCGGACGGCATCTTCTTCTGCTCCGATCGGGGCTGTTTTGCGCGGCGGTCAGCTCGGCGTTGGCGTCACTTGCGGTTGGCTTCAGCACCGTTTCTGCCGTGGGTCTGCTTTGCTTCAGCTGGTTTGCGGCGAGCTGTAGCGAGGTGGCGCAATCGGCAGCTGGTGGCTGGTCGGCGAGCTCTCTCTCTCTCTCCTTCTTCTTCTTTCTTCTTTCTTCTTTCTTCTTTCTTCTTCTTTCTTTCTTTTTCGTGAGAGAGAGACTGGTTTCTGATATTATTTTGAAAAGTCAACAACATCTTCTTGGCTTCTATTTTCCTCCCCACAACTCTCAATAATTTCACTTACGCCCTAAGACAATTCCATTCTCCTCCCTTAGATTTTAGCTAAATTTTATTTTAACCACAATTATGGAATCGAGGGTTTACAAATACAAACCA
>CM038009.1:9662999-9768719 GCA_021234005.1 Nephelium lappaceum
TTTTTACAAAATACTTAAAATGAAAATTTTTAAAAAAATTCCAATCAAAATGAAAAAAAAAAATCCAATCACCGAAAACCTTGGTTTTTGATGACTGGAAAACCCATTTTCTGGTTTTTCAGCAATTGAAAACCTAGAAAATTTCCAAGAAACCCAACAGAGAAACTCATTTTTTGAGTTTACATGAAACTAGTCTCCAAGAAATATCAAACACATAAGCACAGAAACAAAGAAACACAAAACTTAATCACCACAAAAATAAAAACCACAACATCAAACAGCATCACCAAGACACCAACACATAAACACAAACATCAAATATCATCACCAACACATAATCACCACCATTATTAACACATAAATCTCATCATCAACACATAAATCAAATTAAGTTAAAAACCAAACATAAACACAAACACATCATATGGTTTGAATCGAACCCAAATGATGATGGTTCATCGTCTGGGTTCAATTAGAACCCTAATCGAACCCAGATAATGAACCATCATCATGGGTTCGAATCGAACCCAAAAGGCTTAGTGTAGGGGAGTTGCGGAAAAAGGAAGGGAGATCGGCATCGGAAGAGATGAGATGATCATGGTTCATCATTTGGGTTCGAATTGAACCTAAATGAACCATTATCATGGGGTTTGAATCGAACCCAAAGGGGCTAGTGGTAGGGGAGGAGCGGAGGAGAGAGGGGAATCGACATCGGAGGAGAGGAGATGATGATGGTTAAACTTGGTTAGGTTCGAATAAAACCCAAAAGGCGTAGTTGTAGGCAAAAAGCAGAGGAATGAGAGGAGATCAACGTCTCATCAACGTCGGAAATCAGAGAGAGAGAGAGAGAGCTGTTCTTTATGAAGCTTGAAGATGTTATATTTTTTTTTTCATTTAAAAAAGAAGGTTATTTTTTTTTATTATGTCTACTATCCATCATGTTGATGGATGTGTACATAATTTTTTTAAAAATTATTAACACATTTTTATTTTATTTTATTTTTAATTTTTGTGAATTGTCAATTTAAAAATTATTAATATTTTTTATTTTAAGTTTTTAATTATTTTAAAAAATGTAATTTGTTGACAGGTGGCACTCATCTGTTTGTTTAAATTTTTTCAAACTCATTTTACACTGAATTGATGATTTTGTTCTTCTTGATCAACAGTAAAAAACATTGACTCTTAATGTTCAAGTTGATGGTATAGGGTTTTTTGGCCATTTTGATAAACACAAGGGGTTTTCTGACTATTTATATAAACTATAAGGAGATGTCCTTAGTGATTTTTGGACTCAAAGGGTTTTTTGACTATTATACTAAACTATAGGGGGAAATTAGATTTATCCCTACCTATTTTCCTCTTACCATCAAGTACAAACAAAATTCTCTTTCAAAAAAAAAAAGAAAAAAAAAGGTACAAACAAAATTCAATCACTTAACCCTAGATTTTCTCTCGTTTTGCCTATTTTCTCAATAATGGATTCTAATAGTAGGTTTGTAAATAAATAATGACAGTTGAGACTGCAGGACTTTACATTACAAAAGAAAAAAAGTTCAAATGAAAAATTGAAAAGGATCGGGGAGCTCTCCAATAAGAGAGCAATATATTTATCCAACCACATTTCTGAAAAATTAATTTGATATTAGTTTTGAGAATTACAGTTTTATACTATCATTCATAAACTCGATCAAATTTCTGTACGTTTGAGAATTGAATATCATTCTCATTATTGATAAATGGGCGGTTCAATGGACAAGGAAAGACTGTGTAGTCAGGTCTAAATCAAGCGTAAATAGGGCCAATAAACTTTTTTAAGCTTGACCCAAGCTGCAAGATTATTGCCTTTTTTCCGACATTTGGTAGTGATGAACATTTGGTTGGCTGATTATGATCGAGGAACCAAAATAAACACATGGATCTGGCACTCCATGTGCTTAAAGATGATTGAAATATATGGTCGGGCACCTATCAAGCCACAATTCTCTCTATTATTATGGGAAAAAAACTTAGAGATCAAGGTTCAATTCACTTGCACACACGTCATCGTCATGCATACATATTGAGCTAGAAAGATCTTATTGGATCTATACTTTCGGTTTTAGTTATATGTAAATAACAGTTATGTAATATTACAAAACTACTTTTCTAGCGCTAGAATCAAAGTTTTTGTGTCTAACATTAGAGCAATGACAAATATAACCTTTTACAACTTACAACATGTACTGCCTTGATAAAATATATTTTGTCAGGTGCTTTAACTTCATGTAAGATGTGTTAAAGGCACCTGCTTGAGACGGAGCCGTACCGGAACCAGATGACTTGGTACCAGTCGAGACTTTTCTATCATTCATCGTCACCGGGCCTGATAGAACGTGCATATCAAGCTTTTCTCTAATATTAGGGCTTCAGGTTGTGTGTTTCTGGTTGGTGATTTTCACTTATTTTTGTTTCACGTGTCTTTACTTGACTTTCTGAAATCGTTTTGAATCATTGAAGCAAATTTCTCTTACCATTACTCTTCTATGAAATCAAAATATCTCAAAATCATCTTTTAGCTTGCTTCTTCTAATGTTGTCACAAACTATAAAACAAAGGGGTCATGCTATCTTATTATTGGGCCCATTAATGTTATTGAGATGAAAATTAATCACTTGATTCAAATTTAAGGGTCTACAAAAATTAAACATTAAAAAAATATAATTCATTCTTATAACTATCTCTCAATATTATTGTTGTCTTTATTTATCCCATAAAGCAATGTTTAATACGTGAGAAATAAGGTGGGATTGGGATTTATTTTTTCCCATCCTCCCACATCTCACATTTGGAGTGAGGGACGGAATAGATTTTTTTCATTCCCACTTAACGTAGGAAATGAAAACTCAAGTTCAACCATGGGTTTCCATTTACTATCAACGCAGGAATCCTTCTTTTTTTTTTTTTAATTCTTCCTTTCTCATCAAACAAAATCTCTCTCTCCACACAACTCTTCGTCTCCCTCTCATCTCTACCACACCAATCTACTACCACCACAAACCACTCCTTGTCTCTCTCATACACTCCTCCATTATGGCGACGAACCAACAATAGTAACCGTCTTCCTTTCTACCTTCTTTACTTATTATTATTATTTTTTTTACATGTGGGGTTGCAATCATCTAGGTTTGTCGAAGCCCAATGAAGAGTTGGTTCTGGGTTCGACAAACCCAAATGAACATGAAGGACTCTTCATCTGGGTTCCAATCAAACCTAGATGTAGTTGTCCCTCCATTTTGATGTGTGATGTGTGTTTTCTTTCTAATAAATTGTTTTGATTTTTTTTTTTAAAAAAAAAAAGTTGTTTTGTTGATGTTATTGTTGTTGTTGATGATGTTGTTGTAGGAGATGATAATGTTGTGATGTTGTTGAGGATGTTAAAGATAGTGGGAGACGATGTTGTTGAACTGGGGGTTGATGATCATGAAGATTGAAGTTGGGGGAGAACCCAAATAATCTCCAATTTTTTTTTCCTTTTTTTCATTTTTTTATAAATTAAAATTAAAGTTAAATATATAATAAAGTATTTAAATTAATTTTAATCAAATTCAATCATAAAATACATCAAATATAATATGATATAATTTTAATCAAATCCTAAGTTCTACCAAACAGAATACAATATTTTTCTAATTCATTTTATTTCAATTTAATCCAAATTTTTCATTTCGATCTTGCGTGTAAAACATAGTCTAAAAAAAAAAACACTTAATAAGAGAAAATGTAAATCAAATAAGCAATTAAAGCGACATGTCACTCATTTTGGTTCTATTTTTTGGACCACGGTGAAAGAAAAAATTCCACATGAAATAAAAAAGAGATAATAGAAAAATCTATTTATGGTCCTTCCCATAACATTTTAAATGATATCTTTTTTTTATTATTTTTATTTTTTTCTTGCTATTTGCACCCCACTCAAGTCCTATCCAACCCTGCAAATACAATGTGACTGAGTTTTTCTAACACAAAATTATTATATGATTTGAGTAGTAGCATAGATGGTTTGGGCAATAGCTTAGTAGTAAGCTACTGCAACCCATGACTTTCCCAAGTTAGGTTCTACACCCACCTCCCTCGCTCTTTGTAGGTCTTTCTCTCACCCACTGCGAGTTGCGTCCCACCCCACCTCCTTCCACTCCCTCCTCCCCCCTCTCCCTCCACTTAATGCGGGTTACTTTCTCCATTGTTTGAGAGTTATTCCCTAGACCGTGCCACCAAAGTATTATCCCGCTTAGTCCCGACTATCCCTTGAGCTAGTATTAGTACTAGTGCTAAAAATAAAAAATAAAAAATAAAAAATCCTTAAAATAATTTATATATCCAACGGTCTAGGATAAATCTAACCCTCTAACTCCCGTCTATTCTTCCAATGGAAGCGGAACTTAAACATGAAGCCGTTTATACAATAAAATAAGATTTTACTACTTAAACAAGCTAATTCTCACTCATGAATTAGATTGTAAATTTAAAATATTTTATTCAGCGCCAAGAAATTGTGTTCTTAAACTGGTTAACATCCACAAATGACAAGCAAACTTTAAAATCCGCTAGTTCTTATCTTATTTCACTTTCTTGTTATAGAAGTAAATTTCTGTTAATGTTAACTTATTGTATTTAACCCTGCGATTAATTAGTGAGGGGTCCTCACATGAGGTTATGTGACAATTTTGATAAAATTCAAAATATTGATGAGGTTTTTTTTCTCTTCTTCTTTTAATGGATGATTAGAAAAATGACTCGCACTTAATAAAAAATTGAATTTTCATTTCCTAACTACTTTTTTCTTAAATTGTATGAATAAAAAACAATATATATATATATATATAAAAATGAAAGGCATAGAATTTTTTCTTTTTAAAAAAAGTTTCAATACGCAAAAAACTTTTAATCTATGTTATGAGATGATATACTAGTCTCATTTTTTACAGCATCCATAACTCATTACTTTTTTTAAAAGTTATTGAATTTCATTAAGTTCTCACGTAATTTTATATAAAGTGGCCCTGACCAAGAAACCGCCTATGTTAAACCTCCTTATGTATAAATATAAGTTTATAAGTCTCGTTAATGGCAATGGAAGTCTAAGTCATATTTAGGCTTGAGAGTAATTATTACTAAGAAATTATAGTGTTTCTTTTTTATACTTGGATTTTGTCAATATAGACCTTAAAACAAATAGATGAAAAAAAAGTTAATAAACTATCTAATATATTTTTTAAGTGGGACTTTTTAAAGAGTGGTTGTATAGTCTACTACCAAATCAATAGATTGAGCTTTATTTATACAATTTTAGTAACTTAGAACAAAATTACCCCTCTTTCTGGAAAAACAATTATTATTAAAATGAGAGATGGAGAGGGAGAGAGATAGCATCTTTTGGGGTTGTTTGTATTTAGCATTAATCACTTAATGAGTCTGAATTTGATTCATTAAGTTATTATTATTATTTTTTTTAAGTAGTAAAATTTAAAAAATCATTGAAAAAAGAAGTAACAGTTTCTGACTTTTATCCGAATACAAAATCATTTAATTATTTTTTAAATATTATTCCAAATATATCATCCCAAAATAACATATTTTTAATTTTTTATAATTTTATTATTAGATTTCTTTTTTGTTATAACAAATATCTTTAAAAAATAAAACCCTAAAATCGCATCCTCAAATTTTTTTATTGCTGGATTACTATATTTCCCAATCAGATTTCTATAATGCTTCATAATTCATAAAACTACATATTAATATTTTGGTATAATCCTATTTTTCCTTCGTAGTTTGATATAATGTCAAAATCCTCAGGTATTTTTGGAAGTTGTTAATATTTCATTCGTCGATTTATGAAATAAATTATATTCCTTTTGCATTGTATAAAAATATCTAAAAAAATGTTTTTTTTTGTTAAAGTTAAAGTTAAAAATCAAAATTTAACTATTAATGTGGAAAGATAAAATTATAGGAATCTTTTAATTATTTCAATTATTTCAATAATGGTAGAGGATGAAAATGAGATTTTTCAAAATTATATGAGATTAATTAATAAACGTTAAACTATACGGAGGAATGTGAGATTATCTCTCATATTTTTATATCAAAGTAAAAACTAATTAATTTAATTAGAAGTGACAGCTTTTGAATTGATTGACAAGACTTTTCTTTTTTCAAAGAATAATTGACATGACTTTTTTTTTATAATCTCATAAATTTATTACTTTTAATAAAAATTTATTTTATCGTTATAATTTTATTTTTATTTAAAAATTTTAATAATATTAAAAAATTAATAAAAAATATCATTTTATCATTATAATTTTATTATTAATTTATAATCATCAGATATATTTTCATCATTTACATGCTTATAAGGGAATTTTGAGTATTTTTAAAAATATTAAAAAAGATTTTCAATAAAAATAAAATAATATGATAAAATTGATATTTTTATAAATTAAAATAGTTTTTTTAGAATCATTTTTAAAAATAAATAATAAATTGGCATGACTGTTATGGCTCGTGCAAAATATAATAAAACGTGTTTGGATGTAATTCTAAAGACAAGAATACGGGTCCCTCTTGGTTTTGTTTTTTTGAAGAAGGGTCCCTCTTGTTTTATGATCAAAATTATTTGGCTGTTTTTTATTTTCTAATTTTAATATTTTTAACTACTATTTCAAATATTCAAAAAATTAAAAAAAAAAAAAACGAGTTTTTGTTCAATTGGAACACACAACACATTGTTTGAAAAAAAAATGGTTGATTTATTCTTAAAAAACATTTTTTTGTACAACTGGTACAAGTATAGAACAATATTGTTTCAAAAAATGGTGAATTTTTTCGAAAAATCAATTTCAACTACCTTTAATAATACAACTTCAAATTAAAAAATATTTATTTATTCATTAAAAAATAATACAACACAATCATTTCAATTAACAGAGTTAATTGAACTAAATTTTGAAGTGCAGTCTTGTTTTGTCCATGACTTTATATGGTGGAACTCATGAGTTAAAAGATTTGTCCTTCGCTTTAGCCTCTAGTTTTCTGGACCACTTGATAAATTGCATCATTGCATGTTATAAAACATTAATTTATTTGGTACATATGTCCATTTGGTCACATTAATATCCACGTTTTTCTTCTTGTAAAATCCAAACAAAATCCGATTACAAAACCAAGATTTTTTTCCTCTTAATCAATGTTGTCTATGGAACTGTTTGTACTTTTGTTATCATGCATTCTCAACCACATATATATAAAAACACGTGATGCATAAGACAGACTAACTCAAAGATTTTTATTTTATTTTATTTTATTATTTTCTAGAAGATGTTATCCAGATCTATAGGAAAAAGTTAGGGAAAATCCTAAAAAACCCCTCACTTTTAATAGATTACCCATCTCTCCCCCATGCAGTTTCATTTTTATCCATTTTCCCCCATTCCGTCACTTTAATAACTGTAAAGTACTACTGACATATGAAGAGCATAAAAATACTATATTACCCTTGATATGATTTTTTTGAAAAAAAACATATTAAATTAAAAAATAAAGAAAAAAAATAAAAAATAGAGATTTAGATTGGATCTCCACCGTCCATGTCAATTGTATGGACGGTGGAGATCCATATGGAGATTTTTTCTTGATATGATTTTCTTTATAAAAGAACACAATATATTAAAAATTAAAAAATAATAAAAAGTGGAGATCCAGATTGGATCTCCACATCCATGAAAAATAAACGATGAACAGAGAAAAAAAAAAAAAACCCTTTCTGATCCCCTCCTCCTTCTCTCTTCCCATTTCTAGGTTCCCTAGCCTTTCTCATCATTCAGTCTCCCATAACCATCAACATCCCACAATCATCAATCTCCCACAATCATCACCAAACATCAAAAAATAGAAAAAACCATTCAACAGAAAGAGCAAAAAAAAAAAAAAAACCACTGGTCCTCCACCGTTGGGTCTCCAACGGTGGAGACCCATCGAACTGGGTTTCCATTCATGGAGGCCCAAACTGGGGTCTCCACGAATAGAGACCTAGTTGTTGGGTCTCCGATCGTGGGAACCCAGATTGATGACCCAGGGCTGGGTCAACCGATCTGGGTCTCCACGATCGGAGACCCAAAATCTGGTTCTCCACGTCCAATCGTGGAGATCCAGATTTTGGGTCTCTGATCGTCGTGAAGACCCAAACCCAAACCCATAACTGGGTTTCCACCATGGCCGTCGTCGTCCAACCAGGTGTCGTCGCCGCCGAACCAACCCGCGGAGTCGGTCGGAGATGTAGAGAGAAAAACGAAAAGAGGAGAGAATGAGAGAGAGCCAGAGAGATAGAGAGAAATGAAGAGAAAAAAAAACTAATATATATTTTTTATTTTTTTATTTTTAATAAAAATATCTTATTTGAATAGGTATTTTAATGTTATTTATTTATTTTAATTTTATAGATATTTTCATTGAATTTTCTTTTTACCCTTGAGTCAAACGGTCAATTTTATCACCCTAACTGAATCTGTTACCGTTAGGGGTATTATTGTCCTTTTATATGGTTTCAGGGGGTAATTGAGTGTTTAATTGAAAGTCAGGTGGATTTTGGATAAAAATGAAACTACATAGGGGAGAATGGGTAATCTATCAAAAGTCAGGGCTTTTTTTTGGGATTATCCCAAAAAGTTATGGAGTAATAAAACTAGTCAAAAAAAAAAAAAAAAAAAAAAAGGAAGGCTCCTTAAGTATAAACCTAAAAGCAGTTTTGTCACCTCTAACCTAGTTTCAATCAGAGGGGAAGATTCTTTTGCAAAACGTTTTGTCATGACAGAGTTGGAATCGCAAACATATTGAATGGTATAAACTACCTGGGCAAAATGGGGTGTAAAGTTCAATCTCATGTCTGTGGAGTGACCGGAGTCCCATGTCTAGTGGGAACTTTTGACATCTTCCCATGCTGAGTGTAGCATTTTTATTATTTATTTATGAAATACAGTACGGATATTATGACCTTTTGTGAATGCAAATGATAAATCACTTGCATACATATACTAATGAGTTATGAGCTAGGCCATGACCCTCTTGATTGGCATATAGGGTAGAGCTAATTCTGTTCATTTGGAGACATCAATCATTACTGTCATGAACATAAGACAATGATATGACGGGTTCTTAACGAAAATTCGAAAACACTACGTATGAAGACAAATGTGTAACGTCAAAAGAAAAATGTTTAATAATACCTTCCAAAACAAAAAAAAATAGTTTTATGTATTTAAGTTAAGGGGGGCCCACGGTCACAGGGACCATTTGCACCTCAAGCTGCGACTTCTTACCTCTTTGTACGTATCATAAAACAAATGAAACGTCTGATACAGTTATAACCACACGTATAGATATTTAAGATCTCGTGACAAAAAATGAGATGTACGAATCTGCGCAGACATACGCTATGTTAGTTTTTTCAAAAGTGGTCCATCTTGTTTTTGCACATCCCGAACCAATGTATACAGTGGCCATAACATAGCAAGGCCCTTGCTGAACACAAGAACTGTAATAGTTACTGATCCAAAAAATTTATTCAAAACATACGTTAAAAAAATAATAAAAATATCAAAAATTAAGAATATATTAAATATATAATATTTTTATATAAAATAATATTCAATAACACTATAAAACTTAATAAAATAAAACATATATGATATTTAGACAAAATAAATATTTTATACTTAAAAATCTTAATAAATTATTAAAATAAATAAAAAAACATAAATTATATAAATTTATAATTTTTCTCGACGAGATTTCATAACTTAAATTTATTTCATGATAATTTTTTTATTAATTTTGTTAAAAATATTTTTCTCTCTATACGTAAATAAGTTATTATTTAACCATTAATCTTTCATTCGATTATGTAATTCAGTCGTCATAATATTTATACCAAAAAAAAACTTCTTCAGTGGTAAAAAGGAAAAAAAAAAAAAAAAAAACAACAAGAAGACACGAAACTTAGAAAAAAAGTGGGGTATGAGTCGTATGACTGAAAAAATTTGTAACTTTTAAATCAGTTTTAAAATATAATAATTAAAATAAAATATTAATTGAAGTTGACGGGCGTAGCACTGACTGCACTGCATCGGAGCATGTGCACTGCTGAACGCCTGCAGTCTGCGGACTGAAGCGACAGAGCACATTGGCTTTTTTTTTACGTACGGTAAATTTGGCAATCTATTTTCAAATTCGGAGAGCACGTGTCCCCCGCTCATGGTGGATCCGCCCCTGATAACGGAGATGGTCCGGTTGTTGATATTCAAGGCAAGCCCACATGGAATATGGCATATCTATTTGCATTGCAATCATGCACAAGTAACCTCGTCCTTTTATCGAACGTGGTCCAGTGCGAGCAGATTTTGCTAGGCCGTAATCAGTTTATACAAATGGTCCATGCATTGTTGGAAGCACTTTCACAGAGAAATCACTCAACAAAATTACAAATCTCTTCCGTTATATATTTTTTGCAGATGAAAAAACGTGAGATGATATGATTTGATCGGAGATAACCTGTTTTGTTAGACTAATAAATGTCAACAGTGTCACTTTCACAAAAAAAAAAAAAACAGAAGTCTAGAATGTCCGGCAGAAAACGTGATAGGATTTTATTTGACAGAGAACCCAATCTGATCTACTTCCCAAAAAAAAAAAATAAAAAAATCCAAACTGATCGCTAATAATTAAGATAAAGAATTGGACCCACGCATTACTGATCATTGATCACTGCATATTCAACAGTCATTTTTAATTAGTTATAAGGGCAATTCTTATCAGTTATCACTGACTGACCCATCACTGGTCACAGAGCTTTTCAATACCTACATATTCTAATCTGTAGACTCTATACTAGAGTTGGCAGAGATTGAGTTGTAAATATTAAGATATTAATCAATTTGGATCAGTGTTAAAGCCGGGGATGTAGCTCAAATGGTAGAGCGCTCGCTTTGCATGCGAGAGGCACGGGGTTCGATCCCCCGCATTTCCATCGCTGTGTTTTCTTCAAAGTTTAATCCAGTAAATCTTGTAAGAATTCAGGATAATTTTTGGGATAATTCTACTTTTTCTCTATTGTTTGCCCTAATTGCTAATTTACTCCAGTATTTTTATCATAAATCTACAACCCCCCTTCCGTTAGATTTAATAAGAAAATGTTAATATATGATAAAAAGACCAATTTACCCTCAAAATATTTAATATAATAGTATCAAAAAATAGTAAAATATGATAACACAAAAAATAAAAATAAAAAAATTATTGACAATTTTTTTTAATCCCCAATAATGGACAATAAAGATTAAATTCCAAAATAATTTTTACAAAAATACTTAAAATAATAAAAAAATTAAGTTGCTAAAAAGCCAACATTTCCGATGACTAGAAACCCATTTTTTGGGCTTCTAGCTATTGGAAACCCAATTTTTTTTGGGTTTCCAACCCTACTCTAGGTTTCCAGATCTCTGAAAACCCATTTTCTAAGTTCCAGCTGCAAGAAACCCTGTTTGTTAATAATATTAATATTAAAGTTAACTATTTATTCAAAAATAATTAAAAATTTATTATTGTTTTACTAATGCAAATCTAAAAAATAATTAAAAATGAAAATTTAAATTATATTATATCATACATTAATTAAATAATAATAATCTATTTCATAATAGGTAATTTCAATATTTTTTGCAACATGATGTTAATTTGAAATGTTTATATTTATATCATAGTTAATTATGTTAAAATAATTATATCAAATGAATTAATTTGCAACTTTTACATTTATATGATGTCTAATTATATTAGAATAAGTATATTTAACGTTTTATTTACAACATTAATTTAACATGTAATATAAAGTTAACATGTAACATTTATGTTTTTATTGTAACTAATTATGTTAAAATAAGTATATTAAATATATTAATTACAACATGATGTTAATTTATAATGTTTATGTTTTTATGGTCGCTAACTACATTAGAATAATATATTTAATGTTTTACTTATAGCATCGCTTTAACATACAACATATCATTAATTTACAACGTTTACATTTATATTATAATTAACTCATTGAAATGAGTGTATTAAATATTATAATCAATGCAGTGAAGCACAATGATAAAGCTCTTGTAATTTTTAGTTTTACAATTAATTTGAATGCACTGATGTTTTAATAAATTTTTAAGGTTTTTAGGTTTATTTTATGTGGCAAAACTAACAATTGTAAATCATTTTAATTAGCTAAGCACTAAATTTAATGATACCTTTCATGTAATATATATAATATTTAGTGAGCAGTTTTTTTTTCTTCTTAATACTATAAAAGTATGAGATTAAAACTAGAGGGAACAAAAAAAAAAAAGAAAAAAAAAAGAAGGATTGAATTTTTTTAACACAATCAGATTGTGAGCAAACCATCTCTTTTTCAAAACTGAAAAAATATATAGCAGCTTAGTTTATGAACAAAGATTTAATTCACTTGCAAATTAATGATGTTAAAAGAACTCAACTCTTTTTTTATGCTGTTTGCTAAGATTTTCATATACAATTTTTATATTATATGACATGATTTTAATGACAACAATAAGTATATATATATATATATAAAAGTATGAAATTTTTTAGCAATAACTCAGTTACCTAATAAATTGGATTATGTCCCGGATAAAAAAAATTAGATTACATTGAATGTTTATTTATATATACTTCTCAATTTACAAACTGAAATAATTAAAGAAATAAAATAATCGGTAGTACATAATAATTTGACATAGTCGTAAACATGAGATGATCCAACGATTTTATTATCAAAGGACGAGATCGATGTGATAGTCACTTTGAATTTATAAGTATTATTAAGAGTCAAAAAAACATATCGGCATTGAAAACCGTGACGAATACAATCTTAATGATTTTATTCAATCAATTATTGCATACAGGTCCGAAAATGTGAAAGTGGGTCTTTCTACAAAAAGAAATTGTGAAAGTGAGATTAAAGCTGATAATCTTGCATTTTATGTGGCCATTATTGGCATTATAGTCCAAATCTAAATGTAATGAAATAGTAGTACATCTTTTATCACTATATATGTATAGAAAAAACTTTATTTTAGTCCTTAAAGTTTAAAAAAATATTAGATTTTTAAAACTCATTTGAAAATAATTTTTTTTATCTTTAACTTTTCAAAAACTTTTTAAAAAGCTTCAAACTGTCAGTCAACTAGCGATCAACATTAATAGAATGAGTGAAAAATTATTTTTACTCTTAATGGTTATTAGTTTTATATAAATTATTGGGTTATTCTAATGAAACAATGAATTTATAAGTTAAATTATCTAAAATGTCTCTAAATTTAAGTCATTAAAAATGGTTTTAAGTCATCATTGACAGTCAGTTGACTAACGGTTTGGACTTTTTTGAAGAGTTTTGAAAAAATTAGAGACAACAAAAATTGTTTTTAAAAGAATTTTAAAAACTTGATATTTTTCGAAATCTTGATAACTAAAATAAAGTTTCTCTCTCTCTCTCTCTCTCTATATATATATATATATAGCTTTTATAATCAAATATACATGATTTTAAAAAGTAAGGACTAACTAATCAAATTCATTTATTGTATTTGAATTAAATGGGAGAGATAATTTATTTTAGGAGAGAGAATATAGTGAATGAATTTGATTGATTGGTTCTTATTTTTTAAAATTAAATATATCTGATTATAAAAACCATTTATATATAATTTTTAAATTTATTCTTGGAATGTATTTTGTCCAAATTTTCATTCAAAAAGCCTATTATTTAAGTATATATAAAATCTAATAATTCTCTAACTAATATGAGGTGATGTGGGGTTGCAAACTTATAATATTATCGTCTCTCAGTCATTTATGTTTTATCTTTTATGCCTCAGGGATCTTACATCAAAAAGTTATATTTAATGTTGATACTTGATTAGGGTAAAACAGAGCGACAGGTAGGGACAGACCCACCATAGGGTTAGAAGGGACACATGTCCCTTGTAATTTGAAAAACAATTGCTAAGTTTACTATGCAGTAAAAAAAAAAAAAAAAGAAGCTAAACTGTTCTGTCACTGTTGTTCGTAGACTGCATACCATTGAAAAAGCATTTTCTATTATAAATATTGTGAAGACTGAATTATATAATCAAATAGAAGATCAATAGTTATATGATAGCTTGTTTGCGTATGTAAAGCCGATCAGTAATTCAGTATGCATATGGTTTTCAAATTGAAAACGGATTTCGCTAAATCACTTGATGCACGAAGAGTATACAGTTTCAGAATTAGTTTAACTCCTCAAATGAGTTAGTAAATCATGTGAGATTTGTCTCAAAACTGTCGGTAAGGTGATTTATGCAGTGGTTCCAAGTTAAAAAGTTCGAATTAAAGAAGTGTAGTAAGAGAGCAAGAGATAAAGTGGTCTGAAAAAGAAAAGAGACAAGATGAAACAGAAACACTAACTAAAGTCAAGACAAATTTGATCAATATTTTGTCATTAGGGCAATAGTAGCATGACAGTAAGCTACTATTGCCTATAACCTACTAAAAGTCATGAGCTCTACACCTCATTTTTCACAATTTGTGGGTGGGTTCTACATCCATTCTCTCATAATTTATGGGTCTTTTCTCCATCTATTATGAGTTGCTTCCTTAATTGATATGGATTGATCATTTCTGCTTCTTGAAATCTGTTTTTCAGACTGTGCCACCAAAGCCTTATTCAACTTAATCCCGACTGTCTTTTAAACTAGTATCAGAACTAAAAAAAATTATCAATATTTTTTAGTCCAGCCTAAGCACTTAGCTTCACTATTCACATGCCCAACCTCTCAATGACTGAAGACAAAAAAAAAAAAGAAATCAATCTTATATCAATGTCTAATGATAATTAAAACAAAGGAGAATTACTTCTAACCTACTTAAAAATTTAATATGCATAAGTGCATATAACCTTTTGATTTATTTGGAGTATTCTCTCATGGACTAACAGTTAACTAACTTTGACCGTTAGTAAATATGTTAATTATATTAAAAATATTGAAAAGATGAAATTATCCCTGAATAAATTCACTTTTTATTTTTCTTTTAAAATGAATTTTAAAAACTTTAAATAAATTAAAAATAAATTTCACGAGATCTCCACCATCTGCATAAGATTAATTTGAAAAAAAAAATTTGAAGACCAAAACTAAAAAAAATTAAAAAAAAATCGAAAAATAAAAGATGAAGATCCATCTTCATCTTCATCTTCATACAAAACAAAATTTAAAAAGAAAAGAAAAAAAAAAAAACTCCATCGAACAAAACTTAAAAAAAAATAATAATAAAATTAAAGAAAAAATTTAAGTCGAATCAAAACAAAACAATTTTTTTTTTTAACATGAGAGATTTGGGTTGAACCTAGATCTTCAAACTTTGATTTAACCTTGGTCCCTCTTTTTTTTTTTTTTTTTTTTTTTTACTTATTTTGTTTTGATTCAATTTTAATTTTTTCTTTAATTTTGATTTTTTTTTATTTTGTTCAATCCAGACTTTTTATTATTATATTTTTTATTTTTATTTTTGATTTTGTTTTGTTTGAAGATGAAGATGAATCTTCATATTTTATTTTTAGATTATTTTTAATTTTTTTTTAGTTTTGATTTTTAATTTTTTACTTAACTTAATCTCTACTGTCCATCTGGTGGAGATCTTCTTAAATTTATTTTTAATTTATTTAAAAATTTTAAAATTTATTTTAAAAGAAAAAAATAAATTTAATCAAGAGTAATTTTGTTTTTTAGTATTTTTTATACGATCAAATATATTCACTAACGATTAAATTTCATAAACCTTAATCTAGAGAAAAGAACGTTATAAATAAATCAAAAATTTATAAATATTAAAAATACAGGTAAGTCGGAGATAATTCTCCCTTAAAAGAAGTACTCTCTAGTGTATGTATATCAAATTTGTATATAAAGAGAGCATGACTCTCCCAGTTGTCATAGCAAGAAAAGCCTTTCTCTAACCTCTCATTTTAGTTCTCTCTTCTTCTTCCTCCTGGAGTAATGATGTTGAAGCCACAGCTTCACCACCGGTCTCAACCCTTCAAAACCCTATTCACATTGCAGAAGCCATTTCTCCTAGGAGATGGCGACTGTGCTTTCCGTCCAGTTCGTTCGAGACCCTTCTCAATCAAAGGACCCAAAGTTCGTGTTGGTTTTTCTCCAAGTAACATCAAAGCAATAGCAGTTCCTCTTTCCACTGAAAAATCTGTCAATGTTAAGGCAGTTGTTACTGTTAAACAAACCATTGGTGGTGTCCTCTCTGATTTAAACTTGGAGCGAGGGCTTGATGACATACAAGATTTGCTTGGCAAATCCATCCTCTTGGAGCTTGTCAGTGCTGAGCTCGATCCGAGTAAGTACTCATAATTGTGCAGTACTTGATCAGATTAAGTTTTTCTTTCCGCGTCTCTCGTTCAATTTTGGAGATTAACTCCTTGTTAAGTTCCTAGAATTTGCGTCAATGAAATTATCAATTTACACCGTGATAAGCGACGCGACCTAGGTTTTTTTTTTTTTTTTTTTTTCTAATGAAAAATAGTATTTTATTTTTTATTTTATTAGAAAAAATTATTATAATCCAATACCAATATTTTAAGAATTTAAATATAAATTTAAGCATTAAAATCTGCGAACAAAACCTAAAAAACTTTTTTTTCAAAAAAAAAAAAACCTAAAAACTTTTTAGTGCTGAGGAAGTCAGAAATAGCTTCCTACGTGTCAATTCAAAACAAGTATTAATGCAAAACTCCAATGTCGTTTTGTTTTGTTTTTTTGTTTTTTTGTTTTTTTTCAATTTTTCAAGGGTATGTGACCACTGATCCGACATGGGTCTGCCCCTGTGCCCTCAGAATAATTGTACCAGTATGCTTATTTCGTGAATATTAGTCAATCATATACTGGCAAGTAGCAAGGAAAAGAATAAACATAAATAAATCCAACTGTCAATACTTATGTACTACAAGATTTCAATGATTAAAATGTTAGTGAAGAATGTGAATCTTAAGGAACTTGCATAATTTAATTTAAGGCAGTGTGAACTAAATTAACGCTAAAAAAGGGATTTAGACATGAAACACAAACAGAAGATCTATCATTTAAGAAGAAATGCAAGGGGCCAAATTAAATAAGGGAATTTAGGAAACTTACTCTTTTTTGGCATTTTATTTACATAATTACCCTCTCACTCAATAAAATTACAAAACTACCCTAAGTTACCTAAAATGCCCCTAGTAAATTAAAACCAACTCATAACAAATCATTAATTCTTTACCAATCATTAATTAAACTATACTAAGAAAAGTTGAAGAAATTTGGGTGTCAATAAAGATTAGTGTTTATAATTAAGTTTTTAGGGAATTATATGATTATTTGTTTTGAAAAAAATGAGTGAAAGTTGAAAAGCTGATCTTCGAGTCCGATTTGAGTTGACCTAATATGTAAATAATTCTTTTGAATGAGAGAATAATTATGTAAATAAGGTGTCAAAAAAAGTGTAATTTTGCTAAATTCCCATTAAATAACCTAAAGATAATGTATTGTGTGCTAAGACCTAAGCAAAATTATTTCTTTGTTTTCTAACTTTTCTCTGATGCAAAAAAGCATTTAAAGAATTATTTAGTTAAAGAAGAAGAAAATAAAAGATCATTTGGCCAACAGATATAGTTCAGTTTTCTGATTACAAATTACAATTGAATTGAAGGAAATTATAAAATTGTTTTCTAAGCATATATTAATTTTACTTTCTAGTCACGTGGTCCATACCAAGCAAATTTTAGTAAAAGCCAAAAACTGAAATGCAATCTTGTGAAATTTAAAGAGAGAATCTCTTTAAATTATTATTGTTATTCGTACTCATTTAATTTAAATTCTAATTGAAAATAAATGATTTATATGATAACAAGTTCAAAGCTACTCTCTAAAATAACAAAACAAAAAACTAAAGGAAGAATAGAGTATAGAGCAACTCCAACGGAGCACCGTTTTAAGCACACGACACATCCATGATTTTTTTTTTATTTTTTAAATGCTAAATTGTTTTTGTTAATTATTTTTCAGAGACGGGATTAGAGAAGCCAACCATTAAGGTTATGCGCACAGAAGTGGCACAGATGCAGAAGGGGATGTGACATACGAAGCAAAATTTCAGGTTCCGCCAGAGTTCGGAGAAGTTGGTGCGATTGTGGTGGAGAATGAGCACCACAAAGAGATGTTTCTGCAGAATGTAGTGCTTGATGGGTTCATCAATGGTCCCGTTAACATAAACTGTGCTTCATGGGTTCACTCCAAGCATGACAGGAAACAAAAGAGAGTCTTCTTCACTAACAAGGTCAGTCCTTCTTCACTCTTTATATAACTTTCTTTAAGAAGTTTATGGAATATATTGTCGGTCTCTTTGTTAATTACAAACCTGTAATAAAATTATATTAATTACCATAAATAACCTTCTTAAGAAATATATGTTTCGTCCATGTCTCTTTTATATAAAGTTTCATAAAATTAAAATAATTGATTAATAATCGTAATCTTATGGTGTAGATGAATAAAGTTTACCCTTTTAAGTTAAAGTGCATAAGTTATAATTATCGTTATTGTTATGTTTTTATCACCGTGTGATTATGTCGTTAAAATATAATTTTATTTAATTTTCATAGTAATCCTTTCAAAAATTCTGGAATTGGTTAGATTTTTCAACAAATATTTGTTAGATATTTTAACAAAGATATTCTTGAAATTTATAGACCATATGGTTAAAGTTCATCTAAATTATGTGGCGTTCTTAAAGTTTGAGATATTAATTTTTAATTTATTTTCAAAATATATTCTTCCTAGAAAAGTAACTATCAAAATATTTCTCAAAGTAACTATCAAAATATTTTTCAAAATATATTTTCCTAGAAAAGTAATTTTTTATTTATAGGTTAATTTTTAACTTATTTTCAAAATGTATTCTTTCGACAAAAGTAACCATCAAGCTGTCTTGCATCTGATGATGTGAAATCTTAAGGTGGTCCCGCTGTCTGTAGTTGGTGAGCATGAGTGGAGCCTTTGGGTTCTCACAGGTTCGTCAGTCCTTCAATTATATCTACGTCAATTAATTGAAAATCCTGGCTTGCAACCAAAAAATGTAAGAGATATTATGAAAACTCCTTAAAAATTAAAATAATTAGAAACTATCCCCTTAAAAAGTAAAATAATTAGAAACTATCCCCAAGTTTTTTATTAGGGAAACTATCCTCTAGTGTTAACTTTTCATCTAAAATATTAATATTTTCCATTCAAAACAGTGAAATGACCAAAATACCCTCATTAAGATCCTATTAAATCATTTTTATACTCTTCAAACTTATATGATGACTAAATTACCCTTCAAATTATTAATTAAAAATATTATTAAATAAAAAATTAACACAAAATATAAAAAAAAAAAACCTTAAAGCCCAAAATTTCTGGATTTCCAGTAACCTGCTAGCAGCAGAAACCCAAACCAACAACAAAAACCAACAGAAATAGAAACCTAGCAATAGAAACCCAAAATTTTCAGCAACCTTTTAGCAATAGAAACGCCAACAAAAAAAAAAAAAAAAAACCAAATCTTTAAACCCTAACACAACCACCATCACCAAACAACAACAAACCTAAACCAATATCACTACCACCACTGTCGAACCCTATCAAACTCAACCCCCAACATCACGATCACCACAACCAAATCCAATCAAACCCAAACCCTAACATAACCACCACCATAGTTAAAACCCAATCAAACCCAAACCCTAATTCCACCACCACTGTCAACCCCAATCAAACCTATCACCCATCCAAACCACAGTCATTGATGAAGGAGAGACAGAGAGAGAGAGAGAGAGAGAGAGAGAGAGAGAGAGAGAGAGAGCGATGAGTGGGATGGGAGAGAGAGCGGTGAGGTAGGATAGGAGAGAGAGCAATGAAAAGAGAGGCAGAGATAACGGTGAGGTGTGGGATGGGTGCGCCAAAATTGGCAGCAAAGGGTAGTAGAGATGGGTGCGCCACAGTGATTGGTGGTGGATATGGGTGGTTGCGGCAACGACATAAGTGGGAGAAGAAGAGAAGAAGAAGAATAGAGAAGGGAAGAAGAAGAAGAGGCATGACTAATGGGTTTGAAGGGGAGGAGAAAGGGACGACGGTGGCGACAACTAGAAGGGAAGGACAGAGGAGAGAAGGCTGATGGGTGGGAGGGGCGATGATGTTGCTTTAGGTTGATGGGTTTGAAGGTGATTTAGGGGTTTTTCCTTAAGTTTTTAATTTATATTTAATTTTTTTTATTTTTTTAAAAATAATTTCCATCGTCCATCTTATGATGTATAGTAGAGATCTAGTTAATTAATTTTTTTTTTTTTTCAGATGAATCTCCATCGTCCATCTTAAGATGGATGGTGGAGATATCATGAACTAATTTTTTATTTTATTATTTATTTTCTTTAAATTTTTTATTTTATTTAATTAAAACAAATAAAATTACTTATCCAATTACCATTATATCATTTAAATTTAACACCAATCGGTTTTTAACCAATAGAGGGCGGTTCACCTAATAAAAAAAAATCAAGGGTAAATTGAGGATAATTCCTAGTTATTTTATTTTCAGAGGAGTTTTTCATAATATCCCAAAAATGAAAATTATGAACAATCTTTAGGATCAAAATCTGATCTCATTGCAGACACCAAATGAATGTCATCCTATTTTGATCTAAAACATCTAAAACTTGTTATTAATTGATAATAATAAAATTTTTTAACTACTCAAAATTAATTATAATGACATGTTGTAAATTTTTTAAAGCTAATAAGCAATTAGATCAATTTTGTTTGACAAAATTGGATATGAGTTGGTTTTCATTGAGAAGTCAATCTTAACTCACAATTTTTTTTTCTCACAATTTTTTTGAGTAGTCATTCTTGCCGTCACAAACACCAGAAGGATTGAAGAGGCTAAGAGATGAAGAGCTAACGATATTGCGAGGAAATGGACAAGGCGAGCGCAAAACTATTGATAGGGTATATGATTATGATGTGTACAATGATCTTGGAAATCCTGATGATGAAAGTGCAGACCTAGTGAGACCGGTGCTTGGTGGCAAAGAGCACCCTTATCCTAGACGTAATAGAACTGGGCGTCCACGCTGCAAGAAAGGTGACAAATTGTCTCTTTAGCACAGTAAAGTCTATTATATCAATGATGTTCAATAAAAAGAATAAAAAAAAAAAAACTCCATATGAAGTTAAATTTTTCCGATCATAAACCAATTTTTTCCTTTAATATGAATTTTATTTTTCTTCTTAAATACAAATTATTCAACTTCAAACTTTTTATTATACAACATTTTTAAAATTAAAATTTATTAAAATTCCCTAGTCCACAAAAGGGTCGTATGCGTGGTTTATAAGTTTCCCTGTATAATTTTCTTTTTATTTTAATAAATTTTCTCACATCATAGATTTCTTCAAAGGAGAAAAAGAAAAAAAACAAAAATGTCTTTATCTCGGGAAAAAAAAAAAACAAAAGACAAAAATGTGTTATCTGTGTTTAAAGAATTATCTAAGTCGGGAAGAGGTAAAGGAAAGTGACTTAAGGGTTAAGACCAAGTTTGGAAAGGCTCGTGTCCTTACTAAATTAAATCATTCAATTTTTGGAGAGAGACATGCATACAGTTCCCAAAATAAAATGAAAAGTTGGCTACTGATCAATACTTCTTTGCTTCACTTTCTCTCAAAAAAGAACAAATAGTAATAATAATAATAATACTGTACATTGCTTCTCACACACACACACCTCTTGTGCTTGTCCTACCCTAAATTTCCAGGGTAGATTTATTGTTACCAAAAAACTAATTTTTACAACCACATTTTAATAATTATAATATTACCAAACTACCCCTTTATGAGATTTTAACAATAAAATAAAAAGAGAAAAAACTTAAGCCTAATTCTTTTCTACTAAAGATGGTTGCAAAGCTGAGCACGGATAATCTGTTAATTTTTTATTTATGTTAAGTGTTTTGTAAAAAGAATTTAAGTTTGAATGATGTATGAAAGAGAAAAAATATAACAATCTTGACTATCTATTATTTTTTATACTGATACGTTATTAGATTATCAAAAATTTAATAAAAGAAGATGAT
The DNA here is from genome assembly GCA_021234005.1 of Nephelium lappaceum. Classification (NCBI taxonomy): domain Eukaryota; kingdom Viridiplantae; phylum Streptophyta; class Magnoliopsida; order Sapindales; family Sapindaceae; genus Nephelium; species Nephelium lappaceum. Next base: position 9,685,303 of record CM038009.1, read on the forward strand.
AGAGAATCTTTACTCTACAAAATCTTATATCATCCCTTAATAGCATGGTGAAGCTCTTATCCAATGGAATTGAAGCCTGTTCTTAATGGATTCAGTTAATGAGATTTTAGATTTTTATGGATATGGCAGCCCAGTTTTCCATGCTAAAGAAAACACAAGTTTGTAATAATAGGGTTTTCTTATTTAGAAAAATGGTTTACTTAAATTATTATTCTGTTTCTAGAGCACTTTTTTTTTTTTTTTTTCCCATATAATTTACATGCACTAAGATCTTATTATTGATGATTAAAAGAAAGAAGAATGTCAAATAAATAAGAAGAGTCAATGGTGGGTGCCAATAAAATTTTGTGGTAGGATATATGTTTAGGTTATATTTGGCAACAATAAAGGGTGTGGAGAATAAAATATGAAATTTAAATCCAACAGATGAGTACCGTGAGTAAATGGGTGAAGAGAGCTTTTATTTGAATGGAAATAGATCCCACCAAATTTTTATTGACATACTATCATTACATATCCGACATATTAGTTTCAAAATTCATACTCCTAGGGCAGTTTCAAAATTCATACTCTTAGGAAGCATCTTTCAGGAAGAGTTATGGATCTTATTTTAGGTAATTTTTAGATAAAACAATCATAGAACTGTGTTACTTTCAGTATAATATATATATATATATATATATTTAATGATGGGGAAGAGAGATTAAATTCATAATAAACTATACATGTGGTTTAAAATAATGGTGAGACTTGAAATTTAATCTCTTAGAATCAAAATAAATGTTCAATCACTCTTGTTAAGGGGTGGTATTCACAATCATAGAAATAATTAAAACAATAACAGAAAAAAGGCAAGGCCACTAACAACTTCGATTATATTTCAGATCCATCATCGGAGACAAGGAACACCAGCACATTCTATGTACCCAGAGATGAAGCATTCTCAGACGTTAAACAACTCACATTTTCAGCCAAGACAGTGTTCTGTGTATTGCATGCCTTGTTACCGTCCTTAGAATCTGCAGCTGTGGACACTAATCTCGGGTTTCCATACTTCACAGCCATAGACTCACTCTTCAACGAAGGAGTTAACTTGCCTCCACTCAATAAACAAGGGTGGAAAACACTTCTACCTAGATTAGTCAAGGCTGTTACTGATGCAAGTGAAGATATCTTGCGCTTTGAGACCCCTGATACTATGCAGAGTAAGAACTCTTTTTCTTGGTTTTACATAAACAAATATTATCTACCAATCTGAACGGTTTCTCAAATATATGTACAATCAACAAGGGAAGAGCAGTGAACAAAATTACATGCATCTTGCACTCACGTGGGATGGTGCAGTGGTAGAACCTCCATCTATCTTTGTTCCAAGCCACAGGTTCAAGCGTAATAATGTCCCACCCTTTGTGTAAAAAGTGTTGATAGCTCTCTTTCACTATTTAAGAGTAATCATCCGAACCGTGTTACTAAAGCCTCATTTAGGTTGTTCTCAGTAGTTTTATGACCTTGAAAAGGTGTCAAGAAATTAAAAAAATAAAAAATTACATGCATCTTTGCTTATGTGATGGGGAAGTTTTCAAACTATTCAGAAAAGCAAGCTTTGATTGATCAAGTGCTTGTAATTTGAAATTAATAATGCTTTTACGAATGGCAGGAGACACATTCTTTTGGTTTAGGGATGAGGAATTTGCTCGGCAGACTCTAGCTGGTCTCAACCCCTGTAGCATACAGTTGATCACGGTATGATATGAAACATGTACCTCTTTTTATTTGGCTATTTGTATGCATCAGAAAGTGAAAAACTTATTTTTAATAATGTAGCTTAATAAAGTTTGCAAAATTTCATGCAGGAATGGCCATTGAAAAGTAAACTTGATCCCAAAACATACGGTCCACAAGAATCAGCAATCACCACAGAAATGATTGAGAAAGAAATCAAAGGCTACATGACTGTTGATGAGGTAAATAAAGTCACAGACCTATCTAAAATTCTATACACTTATGTATCTTGTAACACCAAAAACAAAAAAGAGCTCTATTTTTTTCAATCATGCAGTTAGAATTAATAAGAATATATAAGATTTTGTTGACATTAATTTCTTTAAATAAGAAAATTAATACTTAAATATAAGCAAATTTTGCAACATTTATCAAATTTTTTCCTTAATAAATTATTATTGTATTATTATTATTACTTCATCCTTGTGGCAGGCCATAAAACAAAAGAAACTGTTCATCTTAGATTACCATGATTTGTTGCTACCATATGTGAAAATTGTGAGAGAGCTAGAAGGCAGGACCTTGTATGGATCTCGCACAATATTCTTCCTGACCGATAGCGGTGCCTTGAAGCCACTAGCAATTGAGCTCACACGGCCGCCAATGGATGGCAAGCCACAGTGGAAACGAGTTTATACACCCAGTTGGTACTCCACAGAATGTTGGCTCTGGAGACTCGCCAAAGCACATGTCCTTGCTCATGATTCCGGCTATCACCAACTTGTCAGTCATTGGTATGCATACCGTTTCTCGATTTCAAACACGTCTAGTACAAAAAGGAGAATTCTATAAGCTGCTGAGATTTGACAAATTAATGAACATTTATTATAGTTATGAAATTGGATATGTAATAGCCACCTACTGGGCTGCAATTAACTAAAAAACCTAAGCCTTTAACTAAAGTCCATCAATTTTACCTATTTCAAAATCGTATCGTTTTTCTTCAACTTTAGAATCATCTATCAATGCATAATTTGGATATTCTCTAGATTTGAGTTCTTTTGAATTGCAGAAGTTATTGCAACGCATGACTATTTTTATAGCTATGTAAATATTGCATTGAAATGGCTGCAACTTTGCAATTTTGGTATGTAGGTTGAGAACTCATTGCTGCACGGAACCTTACATAATTGCATGCAATCGGCAGCTCAGTGTAATGCATCCAATCTACAGACTGTTGCACCCTCATTTCCGGTACACAATGGAGATCAATGCACTAGCTCGAGAATCTCTCATTAATGCTGGGGGAGTCATTGAAAGTTCATTCGCGCCTGGCAAGTACTCTATTGTGCTTAGCTCCGTCGCCTATGACAAGCAATGGCGGTTTGACTATCAGGCACTCCCTAAAGACCTCATTAACAGGCAAGTCTATTCTTAACGTATGCCTTTGAAACAAATGTAGCATTATAACTCGTTAATTATTTCATTCTTTTGTCCCATCTAGGGGATTGGCCGTAGAGGATCCAAGTGCTCCACATGGTCTAAAACTAACAATCGAAGACTACCCGTATGCAAGCGATGGTCTCGTTCTATGGGATGCCATAAAACAATGGGTTACTGACTATGTCAATCACTATTACCCTGAGCCAAGCCTTGTGGCGTCAGACAAAGAGCTCCAAGCGTGGTGGTCTGAAATCAAGAATGTCGGACACGGTGACAAGAAGGATGAACCATGGTGGCCTAACCTGAAAACCCCAAAAGACCTAATTGAGATTGTCACAACTATAGTTTGGGTAGCCTCTGGCCACCATGCAGCTGTGAACTTCGGCCAGTACACATATGCAGGCTATTTCCCTAACAGGCCCACTGTTGCAAGAAACAACATGCCCGATGAAGACCCTTCTGATGAAACGTGGAAATTCTTCATGGAAAAACCTGAGGTTGCACTTTTGAGTTGTTTCCCTTCACAAATAGAAGCGACCAAAGTCATGGCTGTTTTGGATGTGCTATCAAGCCATTCGCCGGATGAGGAATATCTTGGGGAGGTGTTGGAGCCATCATGGGCTGAAGATCCAATAATAAAGGCTGCATTTGAGAAGTTCAGTGGGAGATTGAAGGAGATAGAAGGGATTATTGATGAGAGGAATGCAACCCCGCACTTGATCAACAGAAATGGAGCTGGTATTGTGCCTTATGAGCTCTTGAAACCTTCTTCTGGACCTGGTGTAACTGGAAAGGGAGTTCCCTACAGCATCTCCATCTAGATAGAACTGTGTTTGTTGGAATCTGTAGTATAAGAAATAAATAAAGAATAATGGTAAACTCAATGTCTAATATTTACGTGTGAACATTAAAACATAATGAGTGTTATCTTTAAAAAGATCAAAAAAGGAAAAAAACAAAGACATAGTGAGTGTTAGGTCCTGACTACATACAAACTCCAATTTCCATCGACCATCAAACAAGTTGCGAGAGTTATATGATTTGTTGATATGAATCTTAATGCGTTCGAAGTGCCTCAAACATGCGCGGACTGGACTCAAACACCGAAATTAAGTACAATTTGCCAATGTTTGGTGCAAACTGCTAAGTAGGAACTAGTTAGAATCAGTCCGCGCAGGAGTCACATAATTCAATGAGGGGTGAACATGGTCCCGCTTTGGGTAAAATCGAATTAAACAGTGGAATATTTGGTTTTAATTGTTTTTCAAATTTTCAAGTTGCATTAAGATGGTGAACTGAATTAAACTGAATATGATTAATTAAATTTGGCTTAATATAATTTTGGGACTTTGGGTCCTTTTTTTCCCATTTCATTTTAGAGAACTGGTGGTGATATTGACAGCCCCAAGTTACAATAACGATGATGAGACTAGAGAATGAAAAAGTTTATTGTATCCTAACATTCACATGTTAGAGATCCAACGGTTATAAATATATCAATTGTTGTGCGAACAGAGATGGAGCCAAGATCTATAGTATGGGAGACCAAACCACATATAAATATTAAAGTTGAGGTGTAATAAATATGATATTAAAAACTAAGTTACTAAAAAATAAAATGTTATGTTGCCGTTTAATCTTTAAATAAAATAAATTAATAATTAAAGTAAACTCTAATTTTATAAATCAAAATAGAACATGACAATTTTTTAAAAAATATTTAAAAATACCATTAGCAATTAGTATATTTAAATCTCAAGTATTTACATACTTCTTAATAATTTAATTTTATAATATTTATATCAAACCAAACTAACTTATAACAACTAAAAACAAATTTAAATTATTAAAATTTTAAATTACAAACTAATAAAATAAATTTATCAAATCATATTAATAATCTAACATTATAAAAAATATAAATAACACAAGTTTAAAAAAATATATAATATTTTAATTTACAAATTCAAATCAACGTAAGTCAAGTAAGTTAGGATACCGCAACTTGCAAAACTGTTAAAGCTATGAATGATCATCATCAGCTAACAGGTGTGCAGTTCAAATAAATTAAGTCAGCTGTGTGTTTTGGGTTCTCCAGATTGTGCCAAGTGTCATTTTCAATGTCATTCAGTAGATGCCACGTGGCATTAGTTAGTTACAATTAGTTAAGAACTGGAATACAAATATATAGCAATGTATTAAGTCATTCAAGATCATTCAAAGAAAATCAAAGAAAAGTTTCTACACAAAACTCTCTCATTTATTTTTCTTTCAACTCTTTCAAAAATAAGCTTAATATTAAGAATATAGAGGAAAATAGTAAAAATCAAAATTTTCTTAACATTAACTAGTAAAATTTTGTATGAAATTATATATAAAAAAATGATAGATTTTGTATACTTACAAAATGAAGGGATAAATTATTTAAATAACTTATAGTAGGTCAGTTTCAACATCAAAGGTGGATCTTTCTTGTCCAACTCAGAATTCAAGTACTCACAATGCTTCACCTGGACATTCACAATCAGATTTCTTTCCTACTGCAACAGAATCTGATCTAACTGATCATACTATTGTGAGCAATGCACCTGCTTATTTGACACCACATTCTGCTCAACCAGCTCCCTCTGATCATCCTATGATTACTAGGTCTAAATTGGAGATTTATAAACCTAAGTACAATTTTCATCCTCAACTAAGTCAGCAAGCATACCTAACAAGTGCAGATCCTACTTCAGTTAGGCAAGCCATGACAGAAGAGTTTAAATCTCTGCAACGTAACAACACTTGGACTCTTGTGCCATATCAAGAAAATATGCACATTATAGGATGTAAATGGGTGTTTAGAACAAAGTTTAATCCTGATGGGACTATCCAAAAACACAAGGCTAGGTTGGTGACAAAAGGTTTCCACCAAACCCTTTTTATATATATACTTTCAACCCATTTGTCAAGGATGGTACCATAAGAGTCATCTTCTCCATTGCTGTCTCCTTTGGGTGGGATATCCAGCAGGTAGACATCAATGACACCTTTCTTAATAGCGATCTTAGTGAGGTTGTATACTTGAAACAACCTGAAGGGTTTCACCAGCACAGCTTTTCCTTCTCATGTTTGCAAGTTAAACAAGGCCTTGTACGGCTTGAAACAGGCACCATGGTCTTGGTTTCAAAAGCTTCGAGTTGCTCTCTTGTCCTGGAATTTTTTCAACTCCAGTTCAGACAGTTTCTTGTATATTAAGCATCAGCATTCCAAGGTCATTTTTCTTTTGGTTAATTTATATTGATGATATCCTTATAACAGGTGATAATTCAATTCTAATTCAGTAGCTTATTCAATAGTTGAATAAGTCATTTGCTCTTAAAACCTTACGCTCGGTTAATTACTTTCTCACGTTTGAAGCCTACCGAGATTCGCAGAGCCTTTTCTTAACTCAATCCAAATATATCAATGACTTGTCAAGACCAATATGCAAAACTCTAAACCTTGTGATACTTCTGTTGCTTCTGGTGCAAAACTGTCTCTCAAAGATGGAGAACTTTTCAGTGATCCTACTGTTTTTCAAAGCACTATTGGTGTACTTAAATATCTGACAAATACAAGCCTGACGTAGCCTTTATAGTTAATAAGCTGAGCCAATTTCTAGCGGCTCCAACTCAATCTCATTGGTTAGCTTGCAGATGTGTGCTATGCTATCTGAAAGGGAATATGGACTGTGGACTGTGGTTCAAACCAAACTCCAGCTTGCAGATTGAAGCCTATTCAGACCCTGACTGGGCCAGTTCTTAGGATGTTAGGCGTTCAATTAGTGGCACAAGTGTTTTCAATCCCTGCTTGCTAAACTCAGTATTTCTTTCTCTGGTCCTACAGTTATTTAGTGTGACAATATTGGAGCAAATTCTTTTGCTCAAAATCCGGTTTTCCACTCCCATGTTTAGTATATAGAAGTGGACATACATTTCATTTGAGAAAAAGTTGCTTCTAGTGAAGTGAAACCTCATTATGTTTCCACTGAATTTCAGTTGCAGATGTTCTTACAAAAGGGCTTACTCGTGATTGTTTCTGGTTTCTTTGTTCCAAACTGATTATTCATGTTTCCCCGAAGTTCAGTTTGCGAGGGTATGCTAAAGATCTTCTATATCATCATCAAGAGTTGACAGCAATGTTAAATCAACTAATACTATTTCCAATACTGCTATGCTCGGTAGACTTGAAGGCTGTCAACCGTTGATACCACTGATAAGAAATGATCAATGGTAACAGAGCTATGATGATCAAGGATAGTCCAAGCAGTTAGTGTCAGCTGTCACTCAACTAAGCAAATACAACAAATGTAATTAGCATAAAGGTGTGTGTAAGTGAATTAATTCGATTGTTAATGGAGATTGTTGGAGTTTGTCAAGGGAAGGAATCTTCCCATATAAAAGGCATGTACCTACCTCATTACGATTAATGAAGAAAATTTAATGAAAAATGTTTCTTGCTTCCCTCCCTGTTTAACCTCCATTAATGGAGTTTCTAGCTTAGTTTTTCTTCTCTGAAAACTTCTTCAAACAGCTTCATCAATTCATCAAACATCTTCACGATTCAGATTCAAATTCATTTCCTTCTAGATTATAACAGACTTGATATAGATCTAGATTATAACAGACTGGATTTGGATTTCTAACCACAGAATTTTATTCAAAGGAAAAACACAAAGTTTGTTTTTTCGGCAAATAGATAACTAATCACACAAGCATTACATAGCAATGCAGCTCCTCCAAAGCAGTACACCGAGCTTCCGTGGCAGTGAATAAACAGCTTGTCAATGGCAGATTTTCTATAGAAAATCTAGATAGAAATGCTGTTCGGGACTCCTTTTCCTGTCACACCAGGCTTAGAAAATGGCTTCAAGAGCTCGTAAGGCATCGTCCCAGCTCCATTTCTGTTCTTCAAATTTGGGTTTGCATTTCTATCATCAACAATCCCTTCCAACTCCTTCAACCTTCCATTGAACCTCTCAAATGCAGCATTTATAACCGGATCTTCTTTCCATGACGGTTCTGCTACACCGCCTAAATACTCCTCGTCCGGTGAATGACTGGACAGAGTATCCAGAATAGTCATGACTTTCGTGGCTTGAATTTGTGAAGGGAAGCAATTTAAAAGCACAGATTCTGGCTTTTCTAGGAAGAACTTCCATTTTTCCTCAGTTGGGTCCTCATCAGGCATGGTTGTTCTTGCAACGGTGGGCCTGTTAGGGAAATAGCCTCCATACGTGTACTGGCCAAAGTTCACAGCTGCATGGTGTCCAGAGGTCACCCAGGCTATGGTTGTTATGATCTCAATCAAGTCTTCAGGGGTTTGCAGGGCAGGCCACCATGGCTCATCCTTCTTGTCACCGTGTCCGACGTTCTTGATTTCAGACCACCATGCTTGGAGCTCCTTATCTGACTCTACAAGGCTTGCGTTGGGGTAGCAATGGTTGACATAGTCTGTAAACCACTGTTTCATGGATTCCCATATTACAAGACCATCATTAGCGAAAGGGTGGTCTTCAATTGTTAGCTTTAAGCCATGCGGAGCACTTGGATCTTCAACAGCCAGTCCCCTGATTTGCCAAACCATAAAAACAATCAAACACGAAGTTCATAAATTAAAACAAATGAAATAAAATGAAATTCGAAAAATAAATAAAATCCCTTTTCTACTTCTCCGATAGCATGGGACGCATTATTATTATTAATGAAAAAACTTATGAATTGGATTTGGGAAGCTAATAAATGAATTATACCTGCTAATGAGGTCTTTGGGAAGTCCCTCATGGTCAAACCGCCACTGCTTGTCATAGACGAAGGAGCTAAATTCTATAGAGTACTTGCCAGGAGAGAATGTACTTTCAATGATTCCATCAGCATTGACTAGAAGCACTCTAGCTAGAGCATTGATCTCCATTGTGTACCGGAAATAAGGGTTGAGTAACCTGTAGATTGGATGCATCGCGCTAAGTTGTCGATTGGATGCGATTATGTATGGCTCTGTGCAGCAATGGGTTCTCAACCTGAAAAGAAATTAGAGGTAGAACCATATACATTAATACAATCAAATAATAGAGAGCTGACTCCATTGTCTGATTATAGTGGACTATTAAATGATGGGTTAATAATTAAAATATCAAAAATTTCAGAGTGTGACACAGTTGATCAGAATACTATCAAAATCAAACATATGTGGTTTCATTGTGACCTTAAAACCGAGAGATGGCCATACCAATGACTGACTAGTTGGTGATAGGTAGCGTCATGAGCAAGGACATGAGCTTTGGCAATCTTCCAAAGCCACAATTCAGTGGAGGCCCCGTTGGGTGTGTACACTCGTTTCCACTGTGGCTTTCCGTTAATTGGTGGTCGAGTCAACTCGATTGCTAGTGGTGTCAACGTGCCATCTGGTTTCAAAAAGAATAACGTACGAGATCCATACAGGATTGTGCCTTTGAGCTCCCTCACTTTTTCCACACATGGTAGAAGTATGTCATGGTAATCTAGGATGAACAACTTCTTTTGTTTGATAGCCTGCGAAACCAAAATTTTGGAAGGTTTAGTGTGCAAAAAAGTTCAGTCTTGTCAATAAGAGCTCTATGGAAAATTTTTTGTTGCCTCAACTTGTCATATGCATTTTGTATTAGGCGGATTGTAATGGCATGCATGTAGTAATAATGTAAAATGAAGATACATTTGAGTCATTTACTAACAGAAGTTTAATTTGCGTTCTAATAAGTATGTCAATTAATCTAATTAGTTTAACAGTTTTGGTATACCTCTTCAACTGTCATGAAGCCTTTGATTTCTTGCTCAATAATTTCTGTGGTGATTGCTGATTCTGGCGAACCATAGATTTCAGGGTCAAGCGTACTTTTCAACGGCCATTCCTATAGAATTTTGTACAAATATTAAATTGTTAATTAATCAATAGATAAAAGAAGGATTTACTAACTTATTAATATGCTAAGAAATATTCTTAAGACAAATGATAACATGATTCGCATAAGAATAATTAAATGCATCGCAATGATTTTTAAGATTATTTTCTTTTGAGATGCCAATTGTGGTGTGGATAACTTGAACCTGGATCATTACTGGGATGAATAAATGCTCTTTACGGACAAGCAATATTGATCCTAATAGAATTAATGCACCAATGAAATAAGCAGAGAGACAGCAGTATACAGTGATAGACCATACCGTGACCAACTGTAAACCGTATGGATGAAGGCCAGCTAGAGTCTGTCGAGCAAATTCATCATCCCTAAACCAGAAGAATTTATCTCCTGTGAATGAAAAGGCAAATAAATAAGTTTTCACGTGTAAGATCATTTACTCTTACATTCGACGAAGTTAAATCATAAATTAATGTAAATTTCATTTCTGTAGTATTGACTTTTGAAATATCCCACATGTAAACTAATGTCCTTTTCTTTGTTCTTTCCTTTTTTTTTTTTTCGAATCACCAACTTCATTTCCATATTTGAGAAACATTGAGATCAGTAGATAATATTATCTACATAAAATAAAAGATGGGTTCTTACTCTCCATTGGATCTGGGGTCTCGAAGCGCAAAATACTTTGACCTGTTTCACGAACAGCCGAGACTAATCTAGGAATAATTGATGTCAACCCTTTTTGTTGAGGCAAGTTGACTCCTTCTTTGAAGAGTGAGTCAATGGCTGTGAAGTGCGGAAACCCTCTATCAGAATCCACAATTGCACTTTTTAATGTAGGTATCAAGCCATGCAACACTGAGTAAAGCGCCTTGGCTCCAAATTGTACTGTTTTTATGCCAGAAAATGATTCATCTCTAGGTATATAATTTAGGATAAACGGTCTCGATTCTGAGGATGGATCTGTAATAACAAAACCAGTTAATTATCACATCAAGTGGAAAAAGAAAATATGTATATTATTAGATAGTAATTATTTAATATAAGATAAAATATTTAATTTTATTTGCTAAAAATAAAATATGAAAACCTATAGTGATTAGTGACATTTATATAATTCTTATTTCATTCTATAAGAAGTCTTTAAAACATGTCCTTATACATGATTTTGGTCATATGAAATTAAAATTAATGTAATATACATGAATCACTTTTTCAGAGTAAACCAAATCCTTCAAATCCTAACCTGTGAGAGAATTGATCTTACAACCTCCTACTGTGGAGTAGAGGTGTGTTATGGCCAAGTCTGTCCACGGTTTGAAGTATCACTAAGACAAACTTAGATTCATTTAAATATTCCGTTTTTAGCCCCAAGGTTATAAATTTTATGAAACATTTTAGGAGGTTTGATGAATCTAAAAATTTCTATACATGCTGAATTCTTTTCTTTATTTCAACTAATTTCTACCTTTCTTACTACGTTGACGTCCAGTTCTGCAACGTCTAGGGTAAGGGTGTTGTTCGCCACCAAGTACTGGTCGTGCTAAATCTGGGTCACTGTCTGGACTTCCAAGGTCATTATATACATCATAATCATATATACGATCTCCAGTTTGACGCTCTCCCTGTCCATTTCCTCGCAATTTCTCTAGCTCTTCACCTCTTAACCTTTCCAATCCATTTGGTGTTTGAGATGGCAAGTATGACTAATCCAAAAAAAATAAAAATTAAAAAAAAAAAAAATCTTGCTTGAGTCAAAGCACGAATTTCTAGTATGTTAAGGTACTCTAGGATAATAGTCCAAAAACTTAATGAAAAACCGAATTCTAATTAATACATCAATATAAACACCTAGTCCTTGATTCTTTTATTCAAATTAGTATGTATTGTTCATTCTAATAACTAGAAGAATTTACCATTAAGTAAATGATAAGAAAATATATATCATGAAATTTGCTCCTAAATCTTGATTGAAAAAACTTACTTTTCGACAAACGATGAATGCTAGTTTAATACGTAATTAGTAAACATTTGCAAACGAGACATGTTGATAGCTGACCTTGTTAGTAAAGAAGACTCGCTTGTCCTTGTTATCATACTTGGATTGAATCCAGGAGTCACAAGCTATTTTGATCGGACCATTTGGGAAACCTTCAAGCACCACGTCCTTCAGGAAAAACTCTGTGCGGTGCTCATTCACCACATAAATGGCACCCACTTCTCCAAAATCAAGTGGAACCTTGAAATCCGCTTTGTATGTGATGTCACCATCGTCTTTTTCTAAGATAGCTCTGTAGGCATAATCTTTCAGGGTCTTCTTCTCCAATCCAGTCGCTAAAATAATATAAAAATAATAAGTTGCATAAGCAACAAGTGTTTTAATAAGGGTATAGATTAATGAAAATTTTATTTTTAAACAAATAAACAATAATTTTTAAATTTTCTAATCATAGATGCTATTAAAAATATTGTCTTGAATAAATATTATATTTGAAGAAAAAAATGTATGTACAATCATACAAATATTTTATAATTTTTTATTATAATAAATAAAGCAAATCTTTCTGCTATGGTGTGAGTAAATTGTTTATTTTTTATTTTTTAAAAACATCATATGAAATGGACTAGAGATCTCTAACTTATTGAAATTAATCATTATTTACATAATTTAAAAATATAGTTTTAAAAAATAACTATTCATACAAATCTTATAAAGTGCTTTCATTGGGACTTAAACTTTACCACTAAATCTCATAGGGAACAGTATCTTCTCTCCCAGTAACTCCAAGGTTATGATAAAGTATTTTGTCCATATCTACACAAGTTGGTTTTTATGTATATATATATATATATATATATATATGGAAATAGGCGGTCTACTCTCTATGGTGAATTTCAGTGTAGATCCATAAAAAGACACCTAAACGGTTATTTTTCAACTTATCCTTCTCTTTTCTTTTCATTTTAAACTTATTGTCACAAAAATCTTGGCCAAGATTTTCCTTTACCTCTTAAAAACCTCATAGAAATTATTAAATCTTTGTGTCATACTAACGAGCTTAAAAAACCTAAAAACAAAAACTGAAATCGGAAAAATTTATGTGGAACTAGAAAGAAAGACAGTTGAATCCAACTAAACCATACAACATTTTTAATAGGGATATCTACCATTAATTTGAAAAATTACTAATAATTCTAATCGTTTGGTTAAATAGATAAAATAACCCTTATAGCTTAAAAAAATATCCAACAAACCCTTATAGTTTACAAAAATATCTAAAAAAATCCATTAATCTTTTTCATCATTGTAAATATCAAAATCGCCAACGAGATAAAATGAGATTTCTACAAATTACAGTAAGTATCAGTGATCATGTCAAATAACAGGGGAAAAACTGGGATTATCCCTTTTTAATACTTACCAGGATCGAGCTCGGCACTAACAAGCTCCACGAGGAGTGATCTGCCGAACAAATCTTTTATGTCATCTGGGCTTAAGGTTACATCAGATATAATACTACCAATAGTTCGTTTAACAGTAACAACTGCCTTGACACTCAAAGATTTCGTGGTGGAAAAAGGGTTTGTAATGATTGCTTTGATGTTACTAGAGGAGAACCCAACTCGAACTTTGGTTTGCCCGTTCGAGAAGGGCCTTGATTGAACTTGAAGAAGAAAAGATTGTCCTCCATTTCCATGGAGAAATGGCTTCTCCAATGGGAAGAGTGTTTTGGTGGATTGAGTTTGGTGATGAACTTGTGGTTTCAACATTGTTTTCTTTTCTTTTCTTTTTTTCAAGAAGAAGAAGAAGAAGAAGAAAAGATGGCTGGTGACTTAGGTGATTAGAACTCTCTCCTTAAATAGAAAAAATTCGAGAGGGAGAGCATTAAAAAATTCGAAACGTGATTTTAATGTGCTTATTAAGTTTTCTTTTCAGAGAAATGGCACATGAACAAGGGAATCTGAGGTTCCAATGTTTGACAAAGATGAGATTGTTATTACTGATCTAGAGAGAGATTAATTTTGAAGATACATATTATTGGATGGCAAGAAATTTCTTGGTTTATTTCTAAGACATGTGTAGTTGTTTTATTTGACTGAGGTGTCATTAATTTATTGTCAGTGCTCAATTAACCTATTTGGTGTGAATGCAGAAATTTAAGCTCACGGGTATGTCTGAAAACGAGCATATCATGATATCATATTATATAAAAACATTTTTTTAATGGATAACTATGAAAACATGTGTATGGTCCGACTACAGGTCTACTTCGTTAGACTTAATTACACTTACTTTTATATGAGCAAAATCAAACTTTTAACCCCTCTTACCAATAGCTTGGCACAAATAAAATAATTAACAGACATTCCTTGGAGACAAAGAGGTATTCAACTAAAACTTTGTGTGTATTTGATAATTATTATGATTTACCAGTGGTTCCATTTTATTGTGATTTGGAATTAATATTGAAGAATCTGATTATTAAGTATGCTTCATTGATAATACAAAGAAAATCAGTTTTCTTAACAGTTTTTTTTTTTTTTTTAATTACATTACAGTACTGGAACTGGCCCAAAAAATAATCGGAATCAAGTGAAATCGAACACTGATCGTACAGTTTGGATAACGGCTTTCATACAGGAGAGAACGACCCACATATAGGTGGGGTAATGGCCCACACAAAGGTGGGAGGACTACCTACACCTACACATAGGAGGAGGGAGGAACAACTTGCATTGATGTTTATGGTGTCGAACCCACAACATCAAATAGGAGTGGTTTTGCAGCAAAAGCGTTACCACTGTGCTACCACAACTTTTGACAGTTTTCTTAACAGTTAATCCCTTTGCAAAGAACTAATATACCATACACGAAAAATTAAAGAGGATTATTTTTTTTTTGGGTTATTATGAAAAACCCCCCTAGAATGAAAATTAATCGAAATTTACCCTCCGTTTTTAAATTATTAGGTAAACTACCTCCTGCCGTTAACTTTCCGTACAAAATGTTAATATTTTCCATCCGAAATAGTAAAATGACCAAAATACCCTTACCATATCCTATAAAATTCCTCTTATACCCTTCAAACTTATGGAATGACTAAAATGTCCTTTAAATTATTAATTAATTAAAATATTAAATAAAAAATAAAAGATTTAAAAAAAAAAAATTTCTTCACACAAAATCCCTCACTCCACTCTCTCTTCTTCTTCTTTTTCTTCTTCTGCTTCTGCTCTTCTACTTCTCTGGGTTCGAATAGAACTCAGATCTGGGTTCGATTCGAACCCAGTTTCTGGGTTCCTTCGAACCCAGTTTTGGGTTCCATTAGAACCCAGATCTGGGCTCCTTCGAACCCAGAAATTGGGTTCGTATTGGAACTCAGATCTGGGTTCCTTCGAACCCAGAAACTGGGTTCATTGGAACCCAGAACTGGGTTCGTTGGAACCCAGTTTCTGGGTTCGTTGGAACCCAGAACTGGGCTCCTTCGAACCCAGAGAAGTAGAAGAAGAAGAAAAAGAAGAAGAAGAGCAGAAGCAGAAGAAGAAGCGTAGAAGCAGAAGAAGAAGAGAGAGTGGAGTGAGGGATTTTGTGTGAAGAAATTTTTTTTTAAAATCTTTTATTTTTTATTTAATATTTTAATTAATTAATAATTTAAAGGACATTTTAGTCCTTTCATAAGTTTGAAGGGTATAAGAGGAATTTTATAGGATATGGTAAGGGTATTTTGGTCATTTTACTATTTCGGATGAAAAATGTTAACATTTTGTACGGAAAGTTAACGGCAGGGGGTAGTTTACCTAATAATTTAAAACGGGGGGTAAATTTCGATTAATTTTCATTCTAGGGGGGTTTTTCATAATAACCCTTTTTTTTTTGAAATAATAAAAGAGGATTATTGAAGAGAGTGGGCTGTGCAGAAGGAATATTTCTCGTTATCTGTCTCTTTGCATATTATATTTCTTCGTCATGCCTATGCAACCTATCACATGCTCAGTGAAACATATCAAACTCTCCACACTTCTTTTTTTATTTGTTAGACCAAAGTGTTGGAGGTAAGTTTCATTTTTTTCAAGGTGAAACTCAACTGGTTAAGGTGAAACTAAACTAATCAGAAGACTGTTTGGATCTTACTGAGATAAACATTAGTTATAGTTTAACACCCATTTTAATGGATAGCAGATAGTCACTCTTTTTCTCACAATAAAATTGTGAGAAACTATTCATGAAAACTAAACTTCTAAAACCTTAATGAATGAAGAAGTTATCCAATCACTTCTATTATCAGGTGATATACAATGTTTAAAGTAAGTTAAATTGACATATTCATATTTTCTTTATAATCCTTTAATATTTGTTGGTAATTATGAAAATCAATAAGGGTGTAAATGTCATTTTCATAGAATAATTTATTCAAGAAATTTAAAATATGGTATATCACCTTTTCCCTTTTTTTTTTTAGTTCCTAATCCATAATGTTTAGTACTCTTGGCTTACGGCAAGCGATCATCATTAATAAGCATATAATTACTTATTGTCATATTGAATAAAGGAAAATATTTAGGACACATGTTGAGGTTTAAAAATTTAAATATACAAGTTATATTTTTTTAAACATAAAAATTTATATACTGATATATTAAAAGAATAAATAAGAATAATTTAATGGAGTTATGGGTTATTAATATTTATGGAAAACTTCATTTTAGTCCTTGAGGTTCCAAAAAATATCAAAATTTTAAACATCTTTTGAAAACAGCTCTTTTAGCCCCTAACCTTTTCAAAACTCTTCAAAATAATTCAATTCGTCAGTCAACTGACGGTCAACCATAATAGATAGTTTGGATGAAAGGGTAAAATGATCTTTTTATGTGAGAGACTAAGATTGTGACATGTGGATGGTTGAGATTTTAAACATATAAAAAATTTAAAATCATTAAAAAATAAAAAACTTAATTAAAATTAAAAAAATATTAAAATTAATTATAAAAAAATTAAGAAAAAAAAAAAAAAAAAACTTAGATTCAAACCTATGTTTGAATCCAGAGGTTGAAGATCTAGGTGGTCAAACCCAGATCTCAGATCTCCAAAACAAGTTTAGAGAACAAAAAATTAAAATAGAACAACTAATTAGAATACATTTAGCAACCTCAAACACCAACCAAACAAAAATCTGTCAAATGCTAAGATCAAACTCAAACAACCCTAAACAACAACCACAAACATCATCCTCCATCAAACAACAAATACCAACCTAAAACCCTCCAAATTCTTCATTTTTTTTTTTTGTACTGATGTCGTATTGTGAGTTGTGGGTTTCGATCGAAACCCAGAACCTTCTAGGTTTGATCTCACCCAGAACCAAAGGGTTTTGGGTTTTGATTGAAACACAGAAGGTTCTAGGTGAGATCGAAACCCAGAATCTTCTGGGTTCGATCTCACCCCTCATCTAGAACCCTCTGGTTTTAGGCGATCAAACTCAGAAAGTTCTAGGTTTCGATCGAAACCCAAAACCTTCTGGGTTCGATCACCCAGAACCCTCTGGTTCTGGGTTCGATGGAACCTAGAACCATAAATTGTTCGGTCTCTAGTTCTGGGTTCCGTCGAACCCAAAACTTGAGGTTGGAAAGGAGATAGAGAGGATGATGAAGAAGAAGAAGAATAAGAGAAAAAAAGATTGAAGAAGAAGAAGAACACAGTTTGAAGAGAGATAGGAGTGAGAGAGAGAGAGAGAGAGAGAGAGATTTTGGGCGTTTAGTTTGTGGATGGTAGGAATGTTAGATTTTTCTTATTATTAATTATTTTTTTTCTAATTAAGTAAAAATTTTAATTATATATTTATTTATTCAATTATAATATTTTTATTTAATTAGGGGTAAAACAGTAATTTAATTTATTATATCCAAAATGAAATGGGGGCAAATGAGTCATTTTGTATTTTCCATCTCTTTTGACTATCATTTGACTAACAGATTAGACTATTTTGAAGAATTTTGAAAATGTTAGGAACTAAAAGAGCTGTTTCCAAAAGATGTTTAAAATTTTGATATTTTTTTAAACCTCAATGACTCAAATGAAGTTTCCCTTAATATTTATCCTTAAGACACATGTTAATATTATTTTTAAATATAAGGCTAAAAGTTCCAATTTTATATCAAAATTTTTATCTTTACGGTTGATCTAGTTCATGATTAATGAATATACATTTTATGATTATTCATCTCACTTGTCATATATTATATTAATCCACATTAATGATTGAGATAAAAGTTGAAATATCTAGTATTAGTCATACTAAATTAGAGATTTTGATATCAAAATTCATATAAAAGTTGTAATTTGAATTGATACGTTTAACATTTTTAACATTTTTTTCAAATTCATTGAGAAAATTATTGGTCATATGAAATCCTTCTTGCTATTCCTAAGCTAGTAAGCTTTGTTAAGAAAGAATTAGCTGCAACGTGAGATGCAATTGTATTGTACCATACTGTCATTCATCATTTTTGAGAACTTTTTGTATCATAAATTCATAATATAAATAACAAAAGTGTAAATATTATCTAAGAATTAGACTATATTAATTTAAAATTTTAATTAAAAAAATAATTTTAATATTCATCTATCTATTTTTTTTTACTTGATTTAAGAATTATTATTTATCTTAAAACTATTGCTAGATTTTTTAATATAGCATGATTAACACTAATAAGTAAATGAAGACTATCAGATCTCCCTACACACATCTCCTTACACACAATATGAGGTGTTACTGTAATTTTAATTGTTTTTAAGGGATAATTCTAATTTCTTTCTCTAATTTAATATAACAGCCAAAAAACTTCTTATTTTAAAAATCATTAAGAACTCCTATAGTTTATAAAAATAACCAAAAAATTTATGACAGGATTTTTTTAATTATGTTTATAAATAATAGAAAATTTTTGGTTATTTTTATAAATTGTAGGAGATTTTTTAATGATTTTTAAAATTAATGAATTTTTTAACTATTATACCAAACCACAGATAAAAAGTAGAATTCTCCATTGTTTTTAATGAAATAATGATGAATTTGCCCTATCGATCTTTAATTTACATAATATAAAAATTATTAATGAACACAAGGACAAGACATTCTTAAAAAGGATAAGACAAATACAAATCAAAACGCAGGCGCATATGCTTCGAATATCAAGTAAATAAAATATTATTTTTCTCGAAATGTACGTACATATGGATCTCACAAACAATAAATGGTTGTATTATCCTGAAGTCTGCACAAATATTATACAAATGGCTTCAAAGGACAATCGGATGCATGAACTGGTGAGTCCATCACATGCTTGAATGTATACATATTTGTTTTCATCTACTTTATTAAATTAAGCTGCTCAGACAACTCATCTGTAACCCAATCTATCCTTTTATATTTTGGACAAATATACTAGGACTTTTGGTATAATTACAGATAGAATATAATACCCTTACTTCAAGGTTTACAGGCCTAGATTTAACCCTTGTCTTCATATCAACAGGTGGAGACAGTCATTGTACATGGGAAAAAAATTAAAAAAATATATCAAAAAAATAAAAATTAGATCTCCATTGGAGATTTAAAAAGTCAATTAACAAAAAGTAGATTTTAATTCATTGAGTTATTGGATCTCCTTTGTGAGATGTGGTTCAATCTCCTTGGGATAAATCAACTCTCTCTCTCTCTCTCTCTCTCTCATTGATGGCCATTGATTGGGCGGTTAAAAGAGGAGGAGATAGATATAGTTGAATGAAGAAGCGTGAGAAAGTGATATGGCTTAAGAGTTAACAACTGTTTTTTTTTTTTTCGCCACCGAAAAAATTGATTGCTACACCCAGTCGCTTTATAAACCCAGATTAGAAAGTTTACATCAATTTTTACTACCTAGACCTTTTAAGACACCAAAACTATCCTTCAATATTAATAATATTTAATTTTAATCATGTATTTTTTTTATTACACCTATTTTAAAAACACAATTCTAGTTTTTCTTTTTTAAATTTGATTTTGATTGGAAATTGTATCCATGTTTTTGTTCTTACTTCTTTCATTGTTTTCTCTTCTTCCTTATCTCTTGTCCAATTTTTTTTTTTTTTTTTTTTCATGTTCATTTGATTTTCCTTTCTTATAATTTATTTAAGATAATGATTATAGTAATGGGACTATTTTTTTTGAAAAAAAAAAATTACATGATGAAACTACATATATGGTTTTTAGATGTGTTAATTACTAGGTTCTCTCCATTTCATCTTTATTTATAAAAAAAATACATGTATTTGATGAAATGCTCCACAAACAAAAAATGAAGCCACAAAATTGTTTAAGAGTAGTGTTGTTTGCTAATTTTAGTGTCCACCACATGTGTTTAATGGAATGTCCTCAAAAAAATGTGAAGCCATAATATTATTTAAGAGTAGTGGTGGTTCCTACTTTTAGAGTCCACTATATATATGTTTGATGAAATGTTCCAAAAAATATGTGAAGACATAAAATTGTATAATAATAAAAAAAACAACAAAATAAAATGTCTCATTAGAAATAATTTTTTAAACAAAACAATTTTTTTCTTCAATCAGAAACTAGTTTTTTTTTTTAAACAATTATCAACGTCAAACATACTAGAATTTAAAACAAACATATCTGTATACATCTCAAATTCATCAAATCAATTCTTTATTCAATCATTCCTTATTTACTTGTGAAAATTATATTTCTTTATCTCATATTACTTTTGATTTTGTTTATATTAGTAGGGTTTCTATTAGATTGGGTGTAGGAAGCAAACTAGAAGTTTAATTATATAATTATGTATTTTTAAGTAATTGCATATAACAATCTAATAGTAATAAAATATTTGATTAAAAAATGGGTGTAGCAAGAAATTTTTTGGGTGACAATAGAGCGACCTTCTTCTTCTTTCTCTCTCTCTCTCTCCCTCTTTTTTATTTTTTTATTTTTTTATTTTTTTATTATGATGCTAAATTTGTGAGAATAAATAGAAATAGAAATTAAGTGAGGAATATGATAATGATTAAATATTTTTTTTATCTTCTTAAAAAATATTAATCTAATATTTAAAATTTTCTATCGTTGTTAATTTGTTATTTGGTTTTCCATAATTGTTCACTTGTTTTAATTGTTATTGAAAGAATAATTGATAGACTAGATAAATGAGGGTTAACTTGGATATTTATAATATACAACAACTCAACAATACTATACCAGTCATTGAATGGTTCAAGGATAATTATCTAAAATATCCATAAAATTTCAATTTATCTGTGATAACAACACCTAAAGTCATTTGATATCTGTAATAGACAACAACTTAACAATACTATACCAGTCATTGAATACTTCAAGGATAATTATCTACAATATCCATAAAATTTCAATTTTTCTGTGATGTTACACCTAAAGTTAAAATATTTTCCTGTAATTCAGCTTTTTCCAATTATTATAACTAATTTAAATAATAGGATTGAAAACTACTCGTAAACTCATCGATGATACAAGAAAATGATATAAATTTATAGTAAATTAACCGTCTTCATTGTTTGTAGCTCCACTTGTTGATAAGTCGGAGACTTGAGAGGCTTTGGGTTGTCACTCCGAGCAATAATTTAATTTTAATCTTCCCATTGAAAAATTTGTTCAATTATGATTATAAGGAAGATAACAGAAAAGGTAGATTAAATTAAGCTTCTGTTTAACCTCTAGCTTTACTTGCTTATATGTTAGTGAGGCTTTGTTTGTATAGTCTGGGGCAATAATTTTAGTTCAATCTTCTTATTAAATATCTTTAAAATTATTAATTAAGCTTCTATATATTTAACATTTTGCTCCACTTGACTCAAAAATTGTGGCTTTATTTGTTTAATTTCAAGCAAAAATTTTATCCCAAACATAGTCTTTCAAAAAGAAAAGAAAAGAAAAGAAAATTGATTCCAACCATATTTAATTACCGCTGTTTTAATTGGGCACACAATTTTTTTTTTTTTTTTTTGAAACAGGGTCCACTCTTGTTTTATGGAAGAGATCGATGATTTTATATCTTTTCGAACGTGTGAATTTATTGGAATATTATCTATTCTCTGCTCTCTCCATTATCTTTCCAGCTAGGTAGCTGAGCTCTCCATTAAGGTCTTTATTTTACAATTAATTCTGATAGCCTCACTCACTGAAATAGTGATTCACTTACACCATTCTGATAATATATATATATATAGTATTTTTATCATCTGTACCTCGTAACTTTAAAAAGTTATGACGAATCAATCAAATTTTCTTATTGCATTCTCTCTCCTAAAATAAATTCTTTCTCCTATTTAATTTAAATATAATAGATGAATTTAATTGATTCGTTCTAACTTTGTAAAGTTAGGAGACACTGATGTAGAATTACTATATATATATATATTTCCGAAAACGACTTTAATAACGTACATCTTTAAGCCTGAAAACATATTTTTAGTAATACAGATTTGGAACTCTCACAAATAAGATGCTCTCGTGCTCCATGCTTGATTGTCACTCTCTATTTATAGATAATTGAATCATAAAAGGATACAGAATCCTTTCCCTTTAAGAAAACATTTTTTTTAATGGGATATTTCTAAAAGCCACCCAACTTTTGCTCAAAATAAGAAAATACCCCCATAGTTCCATAGTTAGCAAATTTTAAACCTCGCCGTTAGCTTTTCAATTAGAAAGTTAACTTAGAGCAGTGAATGACTTCTTGACCCCTAATTTAAACTTAATTAAAATAAAATTAAAAAACAAAATTAATAAAAGAATATCTTTACCGTCCATCTCTGACATGGACGATGAGAGATCAAAATTAATTTAATAATTAATTAATTATAAAAAATAAATAAAAATTAAAATAGTATATAATTTTTTTTTTTTTAAAAAAGAGCTCTCCACCATCCGTCACATGATGGATGATGGAGATTAATTTAAAAATAAAATTTAATATTTATATTTGTTTAAAAAGTTAATTTTTATTTTTTTAAAAAATAAAGAGAATAAATTTCTACCGTCATCTTTAAGATGGATAGTAGAGATCAAAGAATTAAAAAAAAAAATTGAAAAAAAAAAATCTTTAAGAAAAGAGAAATTAAAAAAAAAAATCCAATTGAAGATCTGAGTTCATAACCTAGATCTTCAATTTTTTTTTCTTTTTTTTAAAATCCTCAACAAATTGTTGAAAAAAGTAAAAGAATAAGAAATATCCAATTGCAGATCTAGGTTCTAGATCTTCAAGTTGAAGATCTGGAACCCAAATCTTCAATGAAAATATGTTTAAAAAATGAAAAAAAAAAAAAACTGGAAAATAAACCTAGAACTTCACATTAAACCGAGAACTTCAACACCAAATCTGCCTCCTCAATATCTACTTTTGCAATCTATCACAACCAATCTTCAATCCAACAGAACCAATCAACACAATTGCATCTATATTGTACATACATACATGCATATATAAATATAAATATATATATATATAATTATCTCCTTCATCTGGGTGTCAACCCAGATGAAAGGGCTTCATATGAATTTCAATCGAATCCAGATGATATAAAAAAAAAAAAAAGAATAAGGGATAAAGAGAGGAGTGATGAAGATGGTCTGGAAAGGGAGACGGCGGCGACACTGTTTCTTGTCCACAAGATGATGCGAATCAACGCGGACCTTGCCACGTCGTCGCCAATGGAGGTGGCAATGGTGGCCGCATCATTATAGTCACAGTTGCGATCGATTATCAATGACATCAAGTTCGAAAGCCTGGTGGAGGACGGAGTTAGAGATCGATTCTTGGATTCAAACGTAGTTGGATGGTGCATGGTGGAGGACGGAGTCAAACACAACAACTATAGGTGCGATCGATTGTTGATGACGACGACTCTTGGTAGAGAGAGAGAGGGAGAGCAAACTTTGGATGATGGGACGGTGAATAGAGAGAAAAAGTTTTTTTTATTTTTTAATTTTTCATATAAAGTTAATTTTTTATTTGATCTCTAGACGGTGGAGTTCAATAATTCATTTTAATTGATTTTTTAAAAAATAAAGAAAATTTATATTTTTATTTATCTGGTTTATTTGTTATTATTTTTTTATTAATTAATATTTATTTATTAGTTTCATTTACCACTTTACTCTTCCACCACTAACATTAATGAACGGAATTGGTAATGGCAGGATGTTACTTCCTTATTTAATTAAACTGTGACATGGAAAAGTGCTAATTACGAAACTGCGAGGGACATTTTCTTATTACGTGCAAAAGTTGGGGGGGCTAATTAGAAATATCCCTTTTTAATAAAAATTTCTTAGAGCATCTTTGATACTATTATGTATTTTTGAATTTCTATTAATAACACATCAACAATTTATTATTATTTTTCTTAAATATGAATCGACTTTGGCAAGAAAAATATAGAAATACACATTTTTATCTCCAATTCAATTATCTAAAATAAAATACACATCCGCTTTTGTTCAATCATTATAAAATATATATTGTACTCTATTACTTATATATTTTACAATTAAGAAGAGAGAGAATAGATAAATTTTCATATTTTTAATTGATTAAAAAGTCTGAAAAACCTTAGTTAGTATTTCTAGAAGAGTTTATCATTGAAAAACTCATCTCTATATTTTAATATATTTTTTTCCTTAATTGTATTGGAGAATTTTTTTTTTTTTTTTTTTACTTTATTATCAATCTTATGTGGTAAGAAATTTAATTCAAATTAATAATTGCATTGGCGATGCTGTTAAGAGTTAAAAAGCTCTGAAGACAATTATAAAAAAAGTTAGTCAAAAAATTATTCAACTCTTACCTTGATTCATGGGGATTTTCAACATTTTGTTAACCTCCTCCTTTTTTTATAAAAATATTCCTTTATTTTAGTCTTATGACTCTTCTCACAACTTACGATTCGTTAAAAAAAAAAAAATGGCAAATGATGGTTTCATTCCATGGGATGCCAAAAAAGAATGGGTTAATGACTACGTGACTCTACGTCAATGACTATGCACTAGCCTGACCCAAGCCTTATTGAGTCAAACAAGGTCTCCAAAATTTGGGTACGTAATCGGGAATGGTGGCATGAAATTGGGAATGTGACTAGAAGGATGAACCATGGTGGCCTGACCACCATGCAGCTGTGAGTTTTGCCATTACACACATGTGCAAGCTACTTTCCTAATAGGTCCACAGTTGCAAGAACCAAGATGCCCAATGAAGACCCTTCGATGAAGAGTGCAAATTTTTCATGGACAAACCTGAAGTTACACCATGATGGTTACTTTGGACATGTTGTTGAGACACTCACCAAGGGAGGAATATATAGGGGAGAAATTTGGAACCATCGTCATGATTCATGAGTTGATATCAAATTATAAAAGCAGCATTTGAGAAACTGAAGGATGGAACGAACTGTTGATGTAAAGAATGGAAACATGGACTTGAAGAACATAAATGGATTTCCAATTTTGCCTCTTGAGCTGTTGAAGCCTTCTTTTGATCTTGGTGTGACTGGCGTGGGATTTTCGTCCGACGTCTTCATCTAGATAGAATTACATTGGTGGTGTGTGCCTAATTAACATTAAAAGCTCTAATAAAAACGCACTTTACATTGTTTCATAAAACTAGGAAGATAAAAACTTTGTATTTTACTTTCTTAAAAAAAAAAGTAATTTCACGAAAAGGGATATTATGAAAAAACTCCTGAAAAGTAAAATAATTATGATTGGACCCCGATTTTTTTTTTTGTCTTTATTAGGTGAACTATCCCCTACCATCAACTTTACATCCAAAAAGTAAACATTTTCCATCCCAAAAGCATGAAATGACCCAAATAACCTTACTAAGATTCTATAAAATCTCTATCATATTCTTTAAACTTATGTAATGACTGAAGTGCTCTTTAAATTATTAATTAATAATAAT
Source organism: Nephelium lappaceum (assembly GCA_021234005.1). Lineage (NCBI taxonomy): Eukaryota > Viridiplantae > Streptophyta > Magnoliopsida > Sapindales > Sapindaceae > Nephelium > Nephelium lappaceum. The sequence continues at coordinate 9,711,380 of CM038009.1, forward strand.
ATTAAAAAACATAAAATTAAAAAAAACCTAAACTTTTGACCAGGATGATCTAGAATGATCTTCTTGTTCTTCTTCTTCTCCTTTCTTATCACCAGCTTCATCTTCTTCTTCTTCTTCTCTTTTCTCATCACCATTATCAACAACACCCAACGTTGATCTCTTCCTCTATCCATTCTGTCTTATTATTAATATTATTTTTTTTTTTAATTTTTATTTTCTTCATCTGGCTTCATCGACCTAGATGAATATATGATGGTGGCGAAAAGTCTGTACAACGACGGTGTTGTTGATGGATGGTGGTGCAAGACCTCACTCTCTCTTGCTATCTCTGTCTCTCCTTTCTCTATCTCCGACCAGTTTGACTATTGGAGACCACCAGTTGTGAGTTTGGTTGGGTGGGTGATGTTGGTTTGATTTGGGATTGATGTGTTTGTGGTTTGTGTTCAAAAATGGATTTTTGTGTTTCGTGCTTTTTTTGTATTGTTGATGAAGGGGCAGCAACGGTGGCGATGGTGGTGGTAGGTGAAGTGGAGGCCAGACATGAGGGACTTGAGGGAGGCATGATTGTCAATGGTAGAGGTGACTAGTGAGGAGATGGATTGATGTTGAATTTCTAGGTTGCTGTTGATGGAGGAAATGGATTGATGTTGAATTTTTGATGAAGAATGAGACAATAGAGATCAAATCTCTAAATCGGATTTCCACCATCCATCAACTTCACTGTCCATCAATTGATTGATGGTGGAGATCCAATTTGAAGATGAGATCTCTACTATCTCTTTTTTTTTTTTAACTTTATTTTTTTATTAGTATAATACTTTAAATAATTTTGAATTTAATCTTTACCTTATTTAAAAATAAAAAATATTTTTTAAAATGATGTCCATCATCCATCAACATGATAGATAATGGAAATCATTTAGTTTTTTTAAGGAAATAATAAATTTTTTTATTTTTTATTTTTAAATTATTTTGATCTTTAAAATGGACAGTGGATTTATATATATTTTTTAATTTTGTGTGTTTTAATTATTTTGTGCATTTTTTTTCATTTTAAAATTTTAATTATTTTATTGGATTACCATTTTGCCCTCAAATTTTAACAAGTGTTGGGGTTTTTAGACGGTTTATCTAATTAAAAAAAAAAAAAGGGATCATATTATGATTAGTTTACTTTTCGGAGAGTTTTCCATAATATCCCTATCAATAATATTGATGTTAATAATCTTCCTTAATGAGTATCCATCATTTGCGTGAGAAAATAATCAAACAAGAGTGTAATGGTATCCTAAGATAAAAGTTGCGTTTATGGAAAAACTCACGTGGTTCACATGGATTTTGCATGCTGCATTATAAGCATTTGTTATGAAGAATGATGAATTAAAAGCTAAGATACATGACGAATTTAATTACTAGAGACAACTAATATAGATCAACACTATTTTGTCATGACACATCACCTTTTAATATAGACGGTTAAACATCTCGTTATTCACTAAGGTGTTGGTATTCAATCCCGTTAAGCGTATTTTGTAGTTGTGTGATTAATTTTTATCTTTTATCGTGAGGATTGTTGTCTCCTATTGAAATAAATATTATTCAAACCTATATAATTAAGTAATATTTGGTATCGATAGATTCCAATATATATATATATATTTATTTATTTATACACTATTTTATCATGCATGAACATCAAATAGTTATGAGAGTTGGGAACTTGGGACTAGGTAAACATGACTTTTATAAAAAAGAAAAAAAAAAAATCTGATGGAGGTACGACACCATGATTGTATTGAATAACGAATTTATTAATTTTCACCTTTATTTAAAAAAAAAAAAAAGAGAAGAATGATAAAATATTAAATAATAGAATTATACAAACATATTGGAATCATGTTTATCGTAGTTAAATTAAAAGGACTTGTGTGAAATTATTAGATAATAATTATATATATATATATGATTTTATAAATTTATGATAGAATGGATAGGAAAATATATATAGAGACATCCTCTCATGAAGAGGCACCTCATTTAAAGAAGACAGAAGGCAAGAGAAAATTTGATTCCCATCCCATGCAGCAATGATGATCGGATAATTTGATTCGATTGATGTAAACGGTGCAGTGCATGTGATGAGATTTCGTGAGATTTCTCACCTTGCATTTCTACTAAAAAACACGAAAGTTTTTGGGTCATTTATAGAAACTGCCTTTAAGTTTGAAGTACATGAATTTCATACATATAGACAACAGGAAGTACAGGTTCGGCTGGCCTAACATACTGAATTTTCCAGAAGGCAGGCTCTTCTTTTTAAGCTGATTAAGGTCTTGATATTTGAAATAACCTACATCGATATCCAACCTAAAGATAATGTCTCACCCTGTGCAATTTTAATTATTTGATGACAATCAATGAGAGCCAACTTTTGACGAAGCACTCTTTTTTTCTTTTTTTCAAATATTGGAAATTTCATTAAATTATCCCAAATTTGGGAACCACATATGACGAGCACCAAAATTCATCCAAATTTGGAACAATTAGAACATGCTCAATACAACCGAATTATGTCTTCAACAGAGGAATGAGTAAGAATGGTTAGATGAAATATCAGGAGATGCCAAATCATGGGAATGACAAGACACCTATGAGTCTTAATCAATTCACATAACAACTAAAACTCAAACTAACATATAAAACTAAAATATCAAGGAAAATCAGTATCAACATAAAAAGATTATACAAATCTGTATTCTTGAACCCAAAAGGCAGCAGTTACAACTACTTGAAAACAGGACATAATGCATTAAAAGAGATTTTTCCGATAAAACAATCAGAGCTCCTTCCTAAACTTGAATAAATCTACCATAATAGAGCTTTAAGGTCCCTGATTACAATGCCTTAACCGCTGAAACCATCCAGTAACCATCACTATCGTTGGCCACAAAGGAGACTTGGAGTGGTTGATCTTCACTCAAACCTAAAATATTTATGAACAAAACAGATCAGATTGTGTTTTTAGGACTAGATCCAGATCCACCCCTAAAAATCCCAAAACTAAAACAACAAACAATGAGAAGAAGAGAAGGGAGGAAAACAAAGAGGAATAGACACAAAAAAAAAAAAAGGCAAAAAAAGTTTAACCAGGCCCGGATCTGACTGGGAAAACAACTTTTATGAAGTTCTCCCTCTTTGATAGATGAGAGAGCTTTCTCTTTCTAGCATATGAGAGAGACCTTGAGAAGAACCGACAAAGCATTCTTAAGTAAAAAGAGAATTGTGATCTGGTTTGGTGGAGAGACCTTGGCCTACCCACGCTTTGTCTCAAAGTTGTGGATTCAATCTCATATTGTCCCATATTTGTAGATGATTTTTCACATATATTGTGGGTTGTCTTCCCACTTGATATGAGTTGTTCTCTCAATCTGAGAGGTAATTCCCGTCATGTCTTAGAGTCATATTTTAATTGGTTTTGGTTGCTATTTGGACATAGACAAATACTTAAAAAAAAAAAAAATACTTTTGCCAAAAACAAATATATATATACACATTTTTTTATAATAATTTTTTTTTGGATTATTGATATTACATGATATTACATTATAATACTATTAAGACTAACGGAAATAGAATTTTGAAGTACGGCTATTTATATATAAATTATTTAACGTATTGTGTCATGGATTGAGCTTATCGCAATTATTTATAAAATCAAGAAGGTATATGCGTAATGGATAGCTAGCTAGCTGGAAAGATAAATGGAGAGGGAACAGGAAAGATTTTATTCCAATAAATTTCACATGTTCCATGGGAACAAAACAAAAATGGGCCCAACTGAAACAGTGTCAAATAAATATCGATGAAATAAAATTATTGCTAGAAATTAAACGAACAGAGCCACCATGCTTGACACATGGAACTAGAAATTATATATGCAGAAGCTTAATTAAAAATTTTAAAATTATTAAAATGAAATTATTGCTCGAGATGAACAAACAAAGCCCCACCGACAAATGAACAAATGGAACTTGCTAGAAGTTAAAGAAAAGCTTGATATAATATATATTTTCTATTATTTTCCCACTAATGACACAAAGTGATTAATTGGAAGATTAAATTAAAATTATTCCTTCAAATAATACAAACAAAACCTCTCAGCGTCAGCCTTAAGACAAGTGGAGCTATTAATTATAAAGAAGCTTAATTTATATATCTTGTATTGTCTTCTGAATCCAAAGAAGTTGAACCACCGATCAGATGTGAGATCACCTTAATTTAATAATTATAAAGGAAAATAAATTTATATATTCAAGCATGTGCTGCATGCATCTAATTGTCCTTTCAAACCATTTCAATATTTCTGCACATTTCAGCTAATTGTATGTTTGTTGGGTCGGTACACACGTGCATTACAAGGAAATGAATATTTTAATGACTTCGTTAGATTCGAAGCATATATGCTCTTAATAACAATAAATGAGCTTTGGACTTATACACGAATACCCCAAGGACGTAACAGATGAAATGTTCCGTTAGCTTGAAGGAGTTGAACTTCCAAGATGTCTAAAAACCATTAATCAAGGCCTCAACCAATGAAAAAGTTGTTGCAATTACGAATCTGGCCCAAAATTAAAATACAAAAATTTTAAATAGCACTAAAAGAACTGAAAAAACTATGGCTTCGCAAATATAATGCACAATTATTATTTTTAGGGTTAATCACACTAAAGTACTTCTAATTTATAGCTTTTTGTCTAATATTTCTAACTTTAAATAAGTCAAAACTAGAAGTTTTCTGATATGAAGGTCAAATCATTAATTTTAATGGTTAACCAGTCAAATTTGTTCCTGCTATATCACCAAAAATGATTTTTTTTTTTTAAGATAATCAACCAACATAATTATATTTATTACTTTCATACATACATACATACATACATACATACATACATACATATGTATATGTATATGATGATGATGATGATATTCTTCCTACATTATTGATAAAAAAATTTCAATTTTGGAGAAGTATTTTGATAAGCTATTAAGAAGGGTTTCAATTTTTTCAAATAAATGATTTGAAGGTCTATTGATTCTAACGACTAATTGCAAAGTTGATCATAGGAACCTTTCAATAGATAGATGTGGATCTCAAACCTAAAAATGGGGATAATCCCACAACTTATGAATAATTCGGCTTTTTCTCATCAACCAAACACTATCTACAACCACTTTTCATCAATTAAAAACAAGTTTTCTTTTTATCCTAAGACACAAACTCATCATTGATTCAATTCCAAAAATTGATAATAAATTAAAATGTATGTCCCAAAAAAATTTTACTTGATGTACTCCATTTTGGGGGAAAGAGAATCGTTCTCTCTTCTCCAAACTTGTATACTCAAAATGGAGGAGAGTTGGAGAGAGCAGTTTGGCTCTTCTTCGTTGTAGAGGAGAGAAGCTATATTTCTTTTTCTCTAAAATGTAGGAGAGAGAGCAAGTGTTTGTGACATAAGCCACCCACTCAAAAGCTTTAGTGATCGTGGGTTTGAACTCACCAAGTCCCATAAAATTATCGTAGGCATTTTTTTCCATTAATTGTGAGCTGCCCTCCACTCTTTGGGGGTTGGCCCCTTTCAATCTTGGTGGTTAATTCCCATATCGTATTACAATGTCTATTACTATTAATCCCAGTTATATTCTGGATTGATCCTAGTCATAATATATATATAGGAAATAGAAATTTATTTTTCATCCATTTTGATGAGAAAGCGTCATTTCTCTCTCCTGTATCTTGATGGTGAGAAATTGATATATGCTTCAATTGAGGAAAGAGAAACAATTTGGTGGAAAGATAAAGATCTGCCATTTGTTTGTCTTTTTCTTTTTATTAAATAATCTATTGAAATAATTGATTTTGAATAGAGAGATATATTTAAAACTCATTTCTAACTTTAAAACGTGCAAAAAGACTTAACTATTCTTCTAATAGTAAGAATCGATGGTGAGTGGTTAATGAGAAGGAATATGATAAGGTGTCTTATGTTGACTTATTAAATTTTAGAGATATTTTGCAGAAAAGTGATAAATTCATGATATTCTAATGTAATTAACCCTTGTTTTCATGTTTCCAATTTCATAGACTTTTGTTGTTTATTTGAAATTATAATGTCTAAGATGTTAAACTATTAAATTACTGAATCATTATCTCCTACTCAAATATTCATTAATCAATCTCTCTCACCTATATAAGTATGTATAAGTTAAAAAAAAATATTAAAAAAGGTTAAATATTGGGGCCTTTCAAACTAATGATTAATTGTTACATATTTTCGTTGTCTTGGGGCCTTAATGTATAATATCCGAACTTTCATAGAAGTATGCAAAGCACAACCTTCGAGGGTGCAGAGTAATTTCATCGTGATTTGGTCGGTGTCTGTTTTTATATAATATTGAAGATATTAATGAACATAAGGATCGAGACATTAATGATGATGTGGAAGAGTCATTGATAAGTCTTTAAATAAAAAACTATTCAGTCACAGCTCAAATTGTGCTACTGTACGTGCACAATTTTTTTTATGTCAACCATTGGATAATGGCCATACATTTAATTATTTTATGATACAATTTGCCCTTTCCGTAACTATTTTATGATACAAAATGTTGTAAAAATTAAAAAATATGAATGATTTAGTGGCACAACTCTACCTTACATGGAGTGTGTGTGTCTATATATATATATATATATATATATTCAAAAGTGCTTTCTTGCCACAAAAACATTTTCTATTTTTGAATTTAATGACACCTCCATTTATATATGTTGCTTGCTGAACTTGATGTTGCCTCCATAGTGTGATTTGTGTTTGAAGAATGTTTTGTTGTAGGCTGCTATTTTTTGAGTTGTTTTCTTAGGTTTACACGACTGTTTGTTGTTTTGAAATTGATGTGGAGAAATTGAGTTGTTGTAAGTTGCTGTTTGGCTTTTTAGGTGTGTTTGGAATAGTAAATTTGATAGCGAGACGATGTGTGTTGCATGTGAGATAATATGTTTTTCTGAGATACATATAATCATGCTTTATAACCGTTGGAATTGTGTACAATGGTACAAATTTGGGGCAAATTTGTCTTTTCAAGTTTATTAGAAAAAATTACTTTAAAAAAATGTTTATTAGAAAAGTTCAAGGGCAAATGGGTCATTATACCTCGTGCTAGTGTCAAAATGCACCTTTTCTAACCGTTATGTGATGGGAGGAGGATTTTGGCGAATAGTGCAAAAGGGAGGAGAAAAATGGAGAATATCCCAAACGTTGGGAAGATTTTGATAATTTCCCACGAATAAATAAATTGTACGGTGGGTGGGTTATTGAAAGCCATGGGTGAAGAAATAGGGATGTAGAGAGACAGAGTCATTTTGAATGAGAAATTATGCTGGTGAAATAATTTTTGATCAGAGGAGCCCATCCTCTCGATAACTCAACTGTTTCATATAAATGTTTTTGCCTTTCACATTAAAATTTAAGATTTATCTCGCAGTAAGCTCACTTTTATTGTTATTAGTTGTTCATGTCTCACTCACCAACCCTCCTTGAAAATGGTGATGAGTAGAAAGAATTTTATAACGAAGAGAATAAATATATATATAATAATTTTACCAAACTTTAAAAAGTTTAGATAAATCAATTAAATTAATCTATTATATTTTATCTCCTAAAATAAACTCTATTTTTTATTTAATTCAAATATATAATATATAATTTTACCATCAGTACTTCTTAACTTTAAAAAGTTAGGACAAACTAATCAAATTTATCTATTACATTTGAATTAAATGAGAGAGAAAATTTGTTTTAAGAAAGAGAATGAAATAGATGAATTTGATTGATTTATTCTAACTTTTTAAAATTAGAACATATTAATAGTAAAATTACTCTTTCTCTCTTTATATCTATATATACACACACATAAAGAATGTGAATGGCGCCATCGAACATAAATTGTTGTTGACACCTCAATATATTGAAATTAATTAAGTCACTATATTGTAAAAGAGTCATTGATTTAACATAAATTATAGTTGACTACGTCAAAGAAAGTAAAAGTAAGTAAATCTAGTGGTTGGTAATTCAAACATCGAATATAGTGTATTGAGAAAATATATCTATATATATATATATTCCCATGAGCTTCCCCTTATTTTATTATAATAAGCACATTTGATGAAATTTCATGAAATTTTATATATTTTAATTACATTTTTTTACCCATTGTAGGGAAATTAAAATACACATTTGGAAAAAGTTTGAAAATTTTTCAGATTTTCAAGCTATTTTATTATTTCAATATATCCCTATTTTATAACTATTCTATCTTCAAAAAAGTTCGAAAAAATAGTTCATAAACCCAAAAATTTCTTAATTTCTTTTTGTAAATTTATTTCAATCTTTTTATCATTTACACAAAAAATAACATAAAAATTCATTGAAATTCATTAGTTTTTATCAAAGTAACTTAAAAGTCTGGATTGTAAAGCGTTATATATATATATATATATCTAGAGAGAGAGCTTCCATGGTCAATACATTCAAATTTTTAAATTATTAAAATCACAAATTAAATTCATACGTTGCCTTTGATTGATTATAGAGATAAACTTGTTTAGAAGATAGAATTTATACATTCCATTGGAGGCAAATTTATCTTTTCAAGTTTATAAAAGTTCATAGGTAAATGCATCATTATACGTCCTGTTAGTGTCAGAATGCATCTTTTGAGTAGATTTGCTAGGTGTTTATGCATACAAAATATTATATATGATGCGTTTAGTACATGAGATTGGATTAAATTAATATTAAGATGCATTTGGTGCAATTGAGATTAAACTAAAAATAATATATGTATATTTTTATTGTATAACTTGAAATTAGAAAAAAAAAATTATATTTAATGTTTGATGCTATGAGATTAATAGATTAATATGATGTTAAATCAATTTATCTATAAAAAATAATTAAATTATTTAAGATTAACATAAATAAGATAATAGTTATTTTAATTAATATTAGAATTATTTTTAACAAAATATAATAAATTAATTTTAAAATGTGTTTAATATTTTATATAAACCATCAATTGAAAGTTAATATTAATTTTTAACTAGTATCAAAAATATTTTAAATAAAATATTATTAAATTATTTAAAAGATTTCTTAAATTGTAAATAATTAAAGATTGGTTTTATTTAATCTTGGACACCACCAAACAAGAGACTAAGTGAGATTGTTAGAGATTGTTAATCCAATCCTACCTAATTTTATGTACCAAACATGCCTTTTGGATGATATAGCTATGGAATTGTATCTCTTATAGGAACATATATATATGTATATATATATATGGAGGGAAAAATACAAAAAATACCAATACAACAATATCAAAAATTGTTTTTAGTCACATTTTTAAAAATACTCGTTTTCAACCTTTCAAATAAATTAATTGCACAATCTACTCATTTTATCCAATTGCCCTAGCCTACCAATGTTAACAACTTGTACCGGTTTTTAAATGGATATAAAAACCAATACTGATTTTTAAGTGCATTTAAAAATCGATCGGTACCGGTTTTAAATAACACTTTTTATATCTGAGTGGATGGTAGTTTGGTAAGCTTGCATATAGAATGGAATAGTTTGTTTGAGGGGTTAAAAACAAAATTTCACAAAAAAATGAGTAAAAACGAATTTGTTCATTTATTTTTGGATAAAAATGAATTTGTTATATATATATATATATTCCCATGAGCACCCTCTTATTCTATTATAATGAGCACATTTGATGAAAGTTCGTGTAATTTTATATATTTTAATTACATTTTTTTTATCCATTATGGGGAAATTAAAATATACATTTGGAAAAAATTTGAAAAATTTTCATATTTTTGAACTATGTTTTTCGATATATCCTTATTTTTTAAATCTTTTATCTTTCAAAAATTCAAAAAAAAAAAAAATTCATAAACCCAAAAAATTCTCAACTTGCTTATGTAAGTCTATTGCACTCTTTTTATCATTTATACAAGAAAAAAAAAACATCAAAATTTAATAAAATTCATTAGATTTCATCAAAAAGTAACATAAAGTGTCCATTGTAAAATGTTATATATATATATTTATATTTATATCTTAAAAATATTTTATCCACGTTTTAAGTATTTGATAAACATTATTAATAAGAGAGCATTCCAATTTGAATTCCAATATACTGATATGTCTTTCTTGATGCAATAATATTATAATAGTCTTACTACTTTGAAAGTCAAGAAAATCGATTTTCTTGTAATGTCAATAAAGCATACTTAATAAATATTTTATCCATATTTTAAGTATTTGATAAACAATCTTGAGTGCATCCCAATTTGAATTCCAATTTACTGATGTGTCTTTCCTGATGCAATAATTTTATAGTGTTCTAATACTTTGAAATTCAAGAAAATATATATATATATATATATGTATATATTTAATGTCAATAAGGACGCTTAATTTACGTTTCATATTGATATTGGTGTACCCCTCCATTGATAACATGACCTGTGACATTTCTTTTGCTTTAAAAATTAATATTGATATCTTTCATTATTTACAAAAAAAAAAAATTATTTTAAAAAATATATTACGTATTATGTTGTTATTAAAATGTCATATAAACATTAATTTTTCAAAAAAAAGAAATATCATATGTAATATTATTTTTAAAAAAACACTCTAATATCAAAATGATGCGTTAGCTAAACGTTCATAGAAAATTTTCTCATCAATAAAACAGACTTAATAAATTAGATCCTTGAATGATGTACTCCAAAATCACAACAAAACTGAATAAGCGGTAAAGCATGCACGAATATCAAACACCCAAAATTTTAGTTTAGTTCCTCCTCTTTCTTGGTGAAGGGGATTTTCAAATTTTCTTTTACTCGTATAAAAGTAAGTTTAGGGACCTCTTCTGCAATGTGGAAATTATGATCCAAATTATTTTATAGTTGATAATGATCCGAAAAATTATTAAATAACAAGTTGAATTTTATTGCTCATACGAAAATTAATTAATTAATATTATTTTTAACCTAATGAAATTAATTTTATGTATTCCCACTAGTGTTTTGAAAGCGTAATTATCGTAGATTAATAACACTAACGTTAAATTAATGAAAAGGACATCCCACAGTCCAATAAAAACACATAGATCATAGCTGGCTGTTGGCGCCGCCTTTGGTAAGAACGCCATAGCTCAAAGGCTCATGGCATGGTTCTATGTTCGGTAGCAGTGCTCTCCCCCATCAATTTATGTAGATCATAGCGGGCTGTTGGCGCCGCCTTTGGTAAGAACGCCGTAGCTCAAAGGCTCATGGCATGGTTCTATGTTCGGTAGCAATACTCTCCTCCATCAATTTATGTAGACAGATTTTTTATTCTCGTGTAGACTGTTTTTCTATTTTATATGAGTCGATCTCTTCCGTATGAAAATGATTTTTCAAATTATACCATCATTGTCCCATCTTAATTGGTTCTAATAATTTTTTGAATTAATTCTAATTTAAAAAAATAAAAAAAGAAAAAAAGAAAGAGAAAAAGACAGATGGACATTTCTTACAGATGGACACTAACCTTCTTTCCATCCAATAAAATTTATCTTCCAAAATGAATCTCTCTCTAGATCAATGTAAACAGTCTTATCTTTTTCCAACTTCGGATACTCAGCTTGTTCACATGCCGCGCCTCTAGAACAAAAGTTAAGCACACTAAAATCACGTTTCAAATTTTTTATCCTCTTAATTTTTCTATTTAAGGAGAGGGCTCTATTGACCCAAGTCACAACCATTTCTTCTTCTTTTTCTTCAAAAAACAATGTTGAAACCACAAGCTCATCACCATACTCAGTCAACCAAAACCCTATTCCCAATAGAGAAGCCATTTCTCCATGGAAATGGAGGCCAGGCTCTTCTGCTTCAAGTTCAGTCAAGACCCTTCTCGAACAAACAACAAAAAGTTCGAGTTGGGACCTCCTCAAATAACATCAAAGCAATCATAACCAATCCTTTTTCCACCACGAAATCTTTGAGCGTTAAGGCAGTTGTTACTGTTAAACGAACTATTGGTAGTATAATCTCTGATGTAACCATAGACACAGATGACATAACGGATTTGTTGGGCAGATCACTCCTAGTAGAGCTTGTTAGTGCCGAACTTGATCCTGGTAAGTATTAATTAAACCGTTGAATGGTTTAGTCGGATCCAACTATCCTTCTTTAGTTTTCAAGAGAGAAAAACTCTCCGCCAGTTTTTCGTTACATTGCTTTTCATATGGAGTCTTTGTTTCTTTGATATATGAGATCTTACAAAGTTTGAAAGATCAGTTTACTTCATATAATTATTCTAGTAACTGAGTTTGGTTTTTGTTTTTGTTTTTAACACCGTTTTTGTTTTGTTTTGTTTGGTTTTTTCTCCGTGTCGGGTACTTCCACTATTTTATAAAAATTCGAAAATGGAGTTCCCTTTATATATATATATATATATATTTATATATATATAATGATTTTATTATAAGTGTAATCTAATTTTAAAAGATTATGATAAACTAATCAAATTTATTTATTGATATATTATATTTGAATTAAATAGGAGAGATAATTTATTTTATGATAGATAATATAATGGATAAATTTAATTTGTTTGTCCTAACTTTTTAAAGTTAGGAGGTTCTAATGATAAAACCATTCATATATATAGTGATTTTATAATCAGGACATTTTAATTTTAAAAAGTTAGGACGAACCAATTAAATTCATCTATTGTATTTTCTCTCCTATTTAATTCAAATGAAATGAATGAATTTGATTGGTTTGTCCTAACTTTTTAAAGTTAAGACATTTTGATTATAAAAACATTATATATGTGTGTATATATGTATATATTTCCTTCAAATATAATTTTTTGGGGTAAATTGCACTTACTCCTCTTACTTTATATGAAATTGTACTCCACCCTAAGATATTGATGTAATTACACTACTCCTTATTAAATCTTTGATTAATGATTGATCACCGTTAAATTTAATAGTTAAATTATAATTATGTTTTTGCCCATAAAGATAAGTTTACCCTTAAGATTTATCTTCTTGTTTTTTAAAATAAATAAATAAATAATTTTAACAAAAATATTCATTGATTAAAAAAGTGATTTTTCTTCACCGGCACATTCCAAATCTCTTATTCAACCAATATCATATTGAATCAAATTTAATAACATTAAGTTAAAATTCAATTAATTAATGAATCAAACAAAACTAAATTTTCGAAAACCATAATTTCTTAAAATTAATTAATTAAAAATTTAAGAAGTAAGAATAAATATTAAGGGTAAATTTATATCTAGGGATAGAAAAGTAATTACATTTTAACTATTAAATTTAAGATGATCAACAAGTAGGCAATAGTTTGATGAAATGAAATTAGTGTAATTAAATCTATATTAGCGTGGAGTGCAATTTCATATAAAGTTAGGGTAGTTAGTGTAATTTACTCTAATATTTATTCTACAAAGACAATGATTTTGATTGCACCCGGTGGTGTGCAAATTAAAGTCCATTTTGTTTAACTTTTCTCCAATAATGAACTTCCATTAAGTATACCCTTCGGCACCTACTAAAATATAATCCTTGTTAAATGATTATTTTTACATTATTTCAGATACAGGATTAGAGAAGAAAACAGTGAAAGATTATGCGTACAGAGACATCGTGGACAGGGAGAGCACTGACATCGTATACAAAGCGGACTTCAAGGTTCCACTCGATTTCGGGGAAGTGGGTGCCATTTACGTGGTGAATGAGCACCGCAAAGAGTTTTTCCTGAAGGATGTGGTGCTAATGGGGTTCCCTAATGGTCCGATAAAAATATCATGTGACTCCTGGATTCACTCCAAGTACGACAACAAAGACAAGCGAGTGTTCTTCACTAGCAAGGTCAACTATAAGTACACAAGTTTATTAATTATGTAGTAAACTAGTATTCATTATTTGACGAAAATTTAGTTGTGTTAGGGGGCAACTTTCACGATTTTTATCTTTTATTTAGTTAAGGGTAAATTTCATTTTTTCAACTAAATAAGATGTATTAGAATAAACAAGTAGGATTATATCGACATATTGATTAGAGTAAAAACGGGTTTTTCATTAAGTTTTTGAATCATTATCTTAGAGTGCACTTAACATACTAAAATTTCAAAATTTGACTTGAGAGAGGTTTTTTTTTTTTTTTTTTCAATCAGTCTTACTTGCCATCTCAAACACCAAATGGATTGGAGCGGCTGAGAGGTGAGGAGCTGGCGAAATTGCAGGGAAGTGGAGAGGGAAGACGTCAGAGTAATGATCGAATATATGATTATGATGTGTATAATGACCTTGGAGATCCAGATAGTGACCTAAATTTAGCACGGCCAGTGCTTGGAGGCAAAGAACATCCTTATCCTAGACGTTGTAGAACTGGACGTCCACGTTGTAAGAAAGGTATACATTAATTAAAATAAAGACAAATTCAATGGGTTTTGAAATTTTGTAATTCATCAACCTCTAGAAACGTTTTCTGAAATTTGTCAGGGGCTAAAAAAAGAATAAATTATTTGAATCTATGGGTGTCTAATGGGATCCAGATTTGTTCTATTGACATGTATAACCATGCCCACCCTTGGCCATAATAGAACTCTACTTCTAGTAAGAGGTCATAAAATCAATTCTCTCTCATGGAAGGGCTTTAAGGACTATGTTTATTCAAATAATAATAATAAGTATTCTTGCACATTACACTAACTGTTTTTTTTTATATATGATAAAAATCATGTCAAGAATTATATATAATTAAATGTTTTATCTTATATTAAATAATTACAACCTAGGTTTTTTTTTTTTTTTTTTTAAGGCAATTACTACCTAGTTATAAATGATTTCTTTGATATGATAATTAACAACTGTTACCATTGCAGATCCGTCCTCAGAGACAAGGGCTATCCTAAACTATGTGCCCGCAGATGAATCATTTTCTGGGATAAAAACAATATCTTTTGGAGCCAAGACACTTTATTCAACATTGCATGGCTTGATACCTACCTTAGAAAGCACAATTATCGACTCTGAACGAGGGTTTCCATACTTTACAGCTATTGACACTCTCTTCAATGAAGGAGTTAACTTGCCTCAACAAAGCAAAAAAGGGTTGACAACAGTTATTCCTAGATTAATCAAGTCAGTTCGTGACACAGGTGAAAACATTTTGCGCTTCGAGACCCCTGATGCAATGGACAGTAAGAACCCCTTCTTTCTATATTATGCAACCTTAATTCTCAATGAAGTTACTAATTTAACATATTAAAAGAAAAATAATTCATCTCAAAAAAAAAAAAAAAAAGAAAAATAATATAAAACTTTTTTACATGACATGGGTATTTGCACAGTAGTACTGTATTAAAAAGATATGGAGCTTAAATTATTTAGCAGGAGATCTAACTTCCTCTATTGTAAGATAATGATTCAATGCTTTTACACAAGCTTTTTCGGATCTTTTCATTTGCAGGAGACAAATTCTTTTGGTTTAGAGATGAGGAATTTGCTCGACAGACCCTAGCTGGCCTCAATCCATATTGTTTACGATTAATCACGGTAGCCACCAAATCTATGCGTACTTTTGTCTCTTGCCACTTTATTGATACATTAATTTTTTTAGGACCATCTAGTCCTAGATATTAAATTATCACTGGGATGAGTTTAATTATCATTCATCTCATTAATTAACATTTCCAAACCTTTTTTCTTTTTTCTCTAATGCATTGAAGAATGACCCATTTCTTATTTGTCCTAACTATTGTAGGAATGGCCACTGAAAAGTGCACTTGACCCTGAAACCTATGGTCCACAGGAATCAGCGATTACTACAGAAATTATCGAGCGAGAAATCAGAGGTTTCATGACAGTGGAAGAGGTATCATAACCCCTGATTCTTGAATTATACAGATGAGGTTAATTATTGTTCCTATAAGAACACAAGTTAATCAAATTCTTCTTAATCAAAGTTCAATAAAAAGTAACTTTAGTTTTTGCTAATTACTACGTGATTACAATCAGTAAGATAATAATAATAATTATTATTATTTTGAAAAAAACAATCCATTAGATTCTATATGCAAACGATACTTTAAGAAAATGAAAAAAGAAAAAGAATTCTTATCCACAAAAAATTATTTTTCAAAATATTTTATTTAATTGTACACATATGAGATGTTTAATTTACAGGATAGGATTGAACTATTTAACAGAAATAAATTTAATTAGATATAATAAGATAGAATCAGACTGAACTGTTGTGTAATATGTTTGATGTAGTACATAATTGAACTAAAAGTAGCATCAACTATCTCTTGTTTGGTATAGTTTAGAATTAGACTAAAAATAATTATGTTTTATGTGTTTACAATGTGAGATTGATTAATATGAGATTATATTAAATAAACAAATTAAATTTTGAATTAAATAAGATTACTTTTACTTAATTTTAAAAAAATATAATTAAAAATAAATTTGGTCCCAATTTTGTTTAAACTAATTTTTATTAATATAAAATTTCAAATTATTTTTAAGAAAATAATAAAAATAATATATAATTAATTTTAAATATAATAATATTTATTTTAAATTGATATTAGAAATATAATTTTAAAAATATTTTAATAGAAAATATATAAGATTAATTTTTAAAATATTTTAACATTAATATAAAAATAAATTAAAGAAAAAGAGAAAAAAAAAAAACTAAAAATTAGACTAAAAATTGTAGGACTATTTGAGAAACAAACTTGGGACATCCAGTACTATGTGTCTCAACCAGACATTGTATTGGATTGGAAATCATCCAATCTCAATTCAACCTCGTGCGCTTGACAACAACTAAGGCTTTTAAATTGTGGTTTTGTGCAGGCTCTCAAACAAAAGAAGTTGTTCATCCTAGATTACCATGACCTATTTCTACCATATGTGAAAAAGGTCAGGGACCTCAAAGGCACAACCCTCTATGGATCTCGTACAATATTCTTCCTGAACCCAGATGGCACACTGAGACCACTAGCTATCGAGTTAACTAGGCCACCAATTGATGGCAAGCCACAGTGGAGAAGAGTTTACACACCTAGTTGGCACTCCACCGGGTGCTGGCTTTGGAAATTTGCCAAAGCTCATGTCCTAGTTCATGATTCTGGCTATCACCAACTTGTCAGTCACTGGTATGCCCTGTCTCTCGAACTTAAAATGTTTGGTACTTGCCTAGTTTAAGGTCACACTATACTAATGGTACCAATAATTGATTGGCCAGATGTGACACACATGTAATTTTTTTGTCACACCTCACATCTTCGATTGAGTGCAATAGTCAATAATGCACTTGGTGCATTTAAGATTCTCTCAATTTCTCATATCATTATAGCTATTAATGTTTTTAAATATATTATATTATGAAGATTTAATAATCTAATCGATATTCCCAAGTGGTATCGTGTTTTTTTCATTTAGAGCTTCAGCCCGTGGGCCGTGGATTGTATTGTTGAGTTTAAGATCAAAATACTTACAGGGTCTATATGTATAATCTATTAATAAAATTATATGAATTTAAATTTACGGTAATATCTAGAATTCATCAACCAAACCATTATTTACCTATTATAAAGGCTGAGACAATATTTATAAATTTTAAAACCCACAATTTAGTGACACCCTCTCTGATCAGATGATAGGAATCAGCTTTCTAATTAAGCAAACTATTTATTTGCATTAACGTTGGTGCACTTCTATTTCCTTTGCAGGTTGAGAACTCATTGCTGCACAGAGCCTTACATAATCGCAGCCAATCGGCAACTTAGCGCGATGCATCCAATATACAGGTTGCTGAAACCTCATTTCAGGTACACAATGGAGATCAATGCTCTAGCTCGACTGCTTCTAATCAATGCTGGTGGAGTCATTGAGAGTACGTTCTCTCCTGGCAAGTACTCTACAGAGCTCAGCTCTTATGCCTACGATAAGGTGTGGCAGTTCGACCTGGAGGCACTTCCCAAAGACCTCATTAGCAGGTAATAACTCACTCACTACCTTCCCAGATTCAATTCCAAAGTTCTGTTTTTGAAATTAAAAACAATTAAAATGCATATCTTCGAGTTTCATTTCTTTTCCTAATCTTATATTTAATTGTTTTTTATTGTTTGTCTAACCAGGGGATTGGCTGTTGAAGATCCAAGTGCTCCACACGGCTTAAAGCTGACAATTGAAGACCACCCTTATGCAAGCGATGGTCTAGTACTATGGGACTTCATTAAACAGTGGGTTACCGATTATGTTAACCACTACTACCCCAACCCAAGCCTTGTAGAGTCGGACAAAGAGCTCCAAGCATGGTGGTCTGAAATCAAGAACGTTGGACATGGTGACAAGAAGGATGAACCATGGTGGCCTGTGTTGAAAACCAATGAAGACTTGATTGAGATCATAACAACCATAGTTTGGGTGACCTCCGGACACCATGCAGCTGTGAACTTTGGCCAGTACACATACGGAGGCTATTTCCCTAACAGGCCCACCATTACCAGAACCAACATGCCTGATGAGGACCCAACTGCGGAAAACTGGAAGCTCTTCATGGAAAAACCTGAATATGTGCTTTTAAATAGCTTACCTTCACAGATTCAAGCCACAAAAGTCATGGCTGTTTTGGATACTCTCTCGACTCATTCACCGGACGAGGAGTATTTAGGTGATGTAGCGGAACCGTCATGGGAAGAAGATCCGGTTATAAATGCTGCATTTGAAAGGTTCAGTGGAAGGTTGAAGGAGTTTGAAGGGATTGTTGATGATAGAAATGCAAACCCGGAGTTGAAGAACAGAAATGGAGCTGGCATGATGCCTTACGAGCTCCTGAAGCCATTTTCTAAGCCTGGTGTGACAGGAAAAGGAGTTCCCTACAGCATTTCTATCTAGATTTTCTAGAGAGAAGCTGCCATTTGAATGCCAAGGGCTTGAAGCTTGTTGCTGTTTTGGAGGAGTTGTTTTTACTATGTGATGTTTTTATGACTTGCTATGTACTAATAAACAATGTATGTTTTCTTAAATAAAATTCTCATTTTATAAATGAAAATTAAGTCCTTGCTAAAATCCTGGTTGTGAGCGAATTTTGAGCTTGACTAATTTTACCAAATCATAAGAGATGTTAGAGTTGAATTGATTAATAACTCAGAAAATTTGAGACAAAAATATATTGATAATGGCAATTTATATTGATATATATGCTGCGTTTGGTGTTTTTATGATTATTTTCTCTGTCAGAACGAATATCCTATGATTATTAAGCAGAATATGTAGGTTATGTAAATAATTATTTACTTTAAATTACTTTAATTTCTTCTTAAATCTTGATCTATTTTGCTTCAATCTTGAATCTATTTGAGTATAATCACTCCTATAAAGCAGCTGTATAATTCTGTAGTAAGAGTAACATTCAGTTTATTTGAAAAGCTTTGAAATCTAGTGAGGCGTTAGATAGATGCAGTCTCAACAATTTAAAAATGTGCAATCCATCCGACAGAGTGAAAGATGACTGCGGTGTTCATCAATCTTCATTTTATCAACAAAAGGCTTTGTGATAATCTTTGCATTGTTTTATCAAACCCCTACATAATGATAGCCCAATTCATTCATATATAAATTTACGCCAAATTGGCACTAGAAAAATATCTCACCTTTACGCATAAAGAATTTTGATTGCACTTATAGAGCAAGTGAATGATTGCTCACATAAACAATGATGTCTGGACGCATGTGCAAAGCGATTAATTTCATGTACACATGTGTAGAGAAGGCTATAAAGACCAATATTTTGAATTCAATAATCTAACATAGTAATTAACTATGTTTAAAATTTGTCTAAATATTTCTCAAAAAAAAAATTTTGTCTAAATGAACTATACTTATGTGACTCTTTTATGAATTCTCATCTCAAATATGAATAAATGTTATATTTTCTTATTGAAAATACAGTGAACGTATAAATATCAAAGTAACTCGTATCTTAATATCTTAGATTCTATCTAAAAATACTTGTATAATCCACAAATTCTCATTTCAAAGATTGATTATTTACCTTTTATTTATCTAATATTACTTAATTGAATTCTCAAAATATAAACATTTTATAAATAATCTCAAAAAAATAATTCCAATCTAATAGTTTGAATTTTCTATAAATCAATCTCGAAGTACAACTTATTATTCTAATAGTATAAATAATCTCAAATCTTAATATATTGGATTCTCTCTCTCTTCTTTTATTTTTTTTCAAGGATCTCCTCTCTGTTATTCTTTCTTATTTGCTGCTTCTATTCCTCTGTGTTTCTCAGTTTTCTCGATTTCCTTCTTCTTCTTTGAATCAATTTCTGTCTTGGCAATCCCCACCTTTCCTTGTCTCTTGCCACCACCACCATTTCATTTGCTGGTAGCTGGCTGCCAATTCAGCTATTCTCTCTTAATCATATAATGATTTCAACTTGGGCTGGGCAATATGATCAAAAAGGTGGACAATTGATGGTTAGTATTCTTAGGCTTGGGTCATGGATTTGATGGGTTGATAGGTTATTGGGTTAACACTGTCCTTGTTTACACCCCTTAAAAATCCTATGTAAACCCGTTTTTGTTTGTGCACCCCATTAAAATAGTTTAGTAGGTAATGTCTTGTAAATTCACCCTACACATTACGAAATATGCCCTTTCTTTTCATTTTTATATAATATTATTAATAAATAAATTATAAATAATTAATTTAAAACATAATAACAAAGAAAAAAAAGTATTGTGCAGTAGCCTTGATTTTCTAATGGAGGCTACTTAAAGTTTTGGTGGTGCACATGAAATGGGTTTTAGCAGTTAGCATCATCATCATCATCATCATCTGTTTTTGGTATTCGTGGCCATCTCAAAACCCTCAATTTGACCAAGCTCGCCTCCAATTAGGGTTTCCCTTTTTAAATTCTCTCCATAAAAATAGTATAGGAAGAGGAGGTGTGATAACTCTGTTATTGGGCATTGGAGCTACAAGCCATTCAGGTGAGCACGAGGCTGCAAAATTAATTCAGAGATGCGTTGTAACACTGTAGTGGTCAAAAATTCTTAAATCCAAAATAAAGGCCCAAAACTTATTGAAATAAGCTTAGCCCAGTATGCTGATCAACTTATATTAATGGTCAAATACATGTTACAAGTAAATAATCTAGCAACTTAATTGATCCAACCCAAGTAATGAGGATTGATTAGTTTTAATAAATGAGGTTTAAATCAATTATAACGGAAGTTACATTAACTCTGTAACCGACATATCATTAACTATAATATTTATTCTGTAACTGACATATCATTAACTATGATATTTATTCCGTAACTGACCTGACATTAATCGTAATATTTATTTTATAACGGACATTGCATTCATTCCATAATAAGTGCCCATTGCACCTTTTCCACCTACAAATAGAGGCTTCATTTGAAGCCAAAATTCATCCCACCTCATTTGCTCCTCTCTTACAAGCCATTTGAGGTTTCTCCTCTTTTTTCTTCATTCTTTAACTCTAGATTCAGAGTTCCTGTGTGATAGAGTTGGTGTAGTGTAGTGACGTGGAGGTGCATGTCTAGGAAATATTCTGGCTAGGAAAGACTTGGTATTTAATTGTGTCCATTGTAACTAACATCTCTTTCCTGGGAACTTACCTGGTGAACTATTCGCGGTCTACTTACACTGTTCTATTGTACGATATTTGCTCACTAATATTTAATATTTTAGTGTTCCTACTTCGTCCACTTTTCCATCCTATCTTTTTCGGCACACTCATTCTAGCTTGACGACGCTTTACAATTACTGCATTCTCATATATTATGATCAATTTACTGACTTGAGCGTCGGAGTGTTTTCGGCCGGCACCCCACCGGTGTCAAGATCACCCGCGTTCTTTTTATTTGATTTGTGCAGGATAAAGGTTGCTAGGTTCCAAGAAAGTTGACTAATGAGGCCCGCTCAAAGTCAACATGTAAAATTCACCCACTACAAACACTCACCTTAGTTTCATATGGAAGTTGTTGCCTCCTTCGTTTTTTTCCATCCAAGCCGCTTCTCCATCAAATCTTTTGTCTTGAGAAACCTTCCTATTCCTCCTCAGACTACTGCATCTAGGTTTTTGTATTTATATATAATATTTATTTTATATTTTAAATTTTAGTAATTTATAAAAATTTGAAAAATAAATTGTGAAAATTAATAATATATTTTGAAAAAAAATAATAATAATCTACTTTAAGGGTAATATCGAAATTGTAAAAATATATAAAATTAGGGGAGTACATACAGTTTTAAAGGGATGCAAGTATCGCCCCTCTTGGGTGAATTGCTTGTTTGGGTATAACACTCGACCAATTTCTACTAGAGCTCTAAAATTATATGTGTGCATCTTTAATAAGTATAGATCATCACATATTTTATTAACAAAATATTTATTTAAATAATAGTTTAAGTTAAATTTATTTTAAACTATGTGATACAATAAAATTAAAAACAATAATACTTTTCATATTAAATGAGTTTTAACTATATATTATAATTTAAAAAAAAAAATTAATGGGTTGTGCTTGCAAAATGGGTGTACTTACCATTTTAGTGGGTGTGAATACCGCCACTCTTCTACTATTCACACACTTGACATCCAAACACACTGATTAACTCAAGTTCACTCGTAATTGTCCAACAATGACTGAGTTTTATGGTAATGTAAACAGGAGGGGAAGATTCTTGACGTGTGTGTATATAAATATATATATATCTCCAAT
This sequence comes from Nephelium lappaceum, assembly GCA_021234005.1. Taxonomy (NCBI): domain Eukaryota; kingdom Viridiplantae; phylum Streptophyta; class Magnoliopsida; order Sapindales; family Sapindaceae; genus Nephelium; species Nephelium lappaceum. The sequence continues at coordinate 9,734,336 of CM038009.1, forward strand.
GTGTGTATATATATATGTATATATATCTCCAATCTGAAGCAGCCTACATGCACGTATTAAATCCATTAACTATGAATTATGTCAACGTAAATTATATTTAAATGGCAAAGGATTGTTTTATTTTGTCATCAGAAAATAATTTTAAAAATCAGAATAAAGTAAAAGTTTTAAGCATTGATTGGAAACAACCCACAAACAAATAAATAAATAAGAGTGTCAATATTTACACCCTTTCAAACCATTTATACACCACTATACTAAGTTTATGTCAGTAAGTCATAATTATATATGAAAAAATTGCACAAATCTTTCATGACATTTTGCAATATTGCACTCATATGAAACATTTATTTTTAATTATACTAAACTCCCCTGCCATTAGTGGTCGACAGTTAATTGACTTCTTTTAACTTAAAGACCAAACTACCCCTATTAATTTCATTATTTAAATTAAAAATATATATATCTATATTGCTCATCATTTTCTTCGTTGTTCTTTAACCTAGAGCTTTAAAATCTCATATCCTGAACCTAATGTCCCGGCTCACCAACCCAATCTTCAATAAAAATAGTTGCTTTAGCTTTAACAAAACTCAAATCAAAGAGTTGTTCTTCCTCCAGAATAAATCAAATTCCTTAGTTCTTCAATTACATGAAGTCCTTCAATCAACTCGAAAGACAAATTCGATCTACATATATATAAGTGATAAATTCATGATATTCTAATGTAATTAACCCTTGTTTTTATGTTTTCAATTTCATAGACTTTTGTTGCTTATTTGAAATTATAATGTCTAAGATGTTAAACTATTAAATTACTGAATCATTATCTCCTACTCAAATATTCATTAATCTATGTCTCTCACCTATATAAGTATGTATAAGTTAAAAAAAATATTAAAAAAGGTTAAACGGATAATTTAGTGCATATTTTTCTAAAAGAAAGAATTTAAATGTCCAATTAAATTATATTTGTAATATTATAATTCTATCATTTCTCTTAATGCCACTTAATATTTTGGTGTTCTAGTTTTGGGTTAAATTTGTCATTGCAATTACTTTTCCAACTATTAAAGTCTTAAGGGTATTATAGGCATATAAAAATTAGACCCTTTCAAACTAATGATTAATTGTTACATATTTTCGTTGTCTTGGGGCCTTAATGTATAATATCCGAACTTTCATAGAAGTATGCAAAGCACAACCTTCGAGGATGCAGAGTAATTTCATCGTGATTTGGTCGGTGTCTGTTTTTATATAATATTGAAGATATTAATGAACATAAGGATCGAGACATTAATGATGATGTGGAAGAGTCATTGATAAGTCTTTAAATAAAAAACTATTCAGTCACAGCTCAAATTGTGCTACTGTACGTGCACAATTTTTTTTATGTCAACCATTGGATAATGGCCATACATTTAATTATTTTATGATACAATTTGCCCTTTCCGTAACTATTTTATGATACAAAATGTTGTAAAAATTAAAAAATATGAATGATTTAGTGGCACAACTCTACCTTACATGGAGTGTGTGTGTCTATATATATATATATATATATATTCAAAAGTGCTTTCTTGCCACAAAAACATTTTCTATTTTTGAATTTAATGACACCTCCATTTATATATGTTGCTTGCTGAACTTGATGTTGCCTCCATAGTGTGATTTGTGTTTGAAGAATGTTTTGTTGTAGGCTGCTATTTTTTGAGTTGTTTTCTTAGGTTTACACGACTGTTTGTTGTTTTGAAATTGATGTGGAGAAATTGAGTTGTTGTAAGTTGCTGTTTGGTTTTTTAGGTGTGTTTGGAATAGTAAATTTGATAGCGAGACGATGTGTGTTGCATGTGAGATAATATGTTTTTCTGAGATACATATAGCCATGCTTTATAACCGTTGGAATTGTGTGCAATGGTACAAATTTGGGGCAAATTTGTCTTTTCAAGTTTATTAGAAAAAATTACTTTAAAAAAATGTTTATTAGAAAAGTTCAAGGGCAAATGGGTCATTATACCTCGTGCTAGTGTCAAAATGCACCTTTTCTAACCGTTATGTGATGGGAGGAGGATTTTGGCGAATAGTGCAAAAGGGAGGAGAAAAATGGAGAATATCCCAAACGTTGGGAAGATTTTGATAATTTCCCACGAATAAATAAATTGTACGGTGGGTGGGTTATTGAAAGCCATGGGTGAAGAAATAGGGATGTAGAGAGACAGAGTCATTTTGAATGAGAAATTATGCTGGTGAAATAATTTTTGATCAGAGGAGCCCATCCTCTCAATAACTCAACTGTTTCATATAAATGTTTTTGCCTTTCACATTAAAATTTAAGATTTATCTCGCAGTAAGCTCACTTTTATTGTTATTAGTTGTTCATGTCTCACTCACCAACCCTCCTTGAAAATGGTGATGAGTAGAAAGAATTTTATAACGAAGAGAATAATATATATATATAATAATTTTACCAAACTTTAAAAAGTTTGGATAAATCAATTAAATTAATCTATTACATTCTATCTCATAAAATAAACTCTATTTTTTATTTAATTCAAATATATATAATATAATTTTACCATCAGTAGTTATTAACTTTAAAAAGTTAGGACAAACCAATCAAATTTATCTATTACATTTGAATTAATTAGGAGAAAAAATTTGTTTTAAGAAAGAGAATGAAATAGATGAATTTGATTGGTTTATTTTAACTTTTTAAAATTAGAACGTACTGATGGTAAAATTACTCTTTCTCTCTTTATATCTATATAGGAATGTGAATGGCACCATCGAACATAAATTGTTGTTGACCCCTCAATATATTGAAATTAATTAAGTCACTGTATTGTAAAAGAGCCATTGATTTAACATAAATTATAGTTGACTACGCCAAAGAAAGTGAAAGTAAGTAAATCTAGTGGTTGGTAATTCAGACATTGAATATGGTGTATTGAGAAAAAAAGATATATATATATATATATATATTTTCCCGTGAGCTTCCCCTTATTTTATTAAAATAAGCACATTTGATGAAATTTCATGAAATTTTATATATTTTAATTACATTTTTTTACCCATTGTAGGGAAATTAAAATACACATTTGGAAAAAGTTTGAAAATTTTTCAGATTTTCAAGCTATTTTTTTTATTTCAATATATCCCTATTTTATAACTATTCTATCTTCAAAAAAGTTCGAAAAAATAGTTCATAAACCCAAAAATTTCTCAATTTCTTTTTGTAAATTTATTTCAATCTTTTTATTATTTACACAAAAAATAACATAAAAATTCATTGAAATTCATTAGTTTTCATCAAAGTAACTTAAAAGTGTGGATTGTAAAGCGTTATATATAGATAGAGAGAGAGAGAGCTTCCGTGATCAGTACATTCAAACTTTTAAATTATTAAAATCATAAATTAAATTCATACGTTGCTTTTGATTGATTATAGAGATAAACTTTTTTAGAAGATAGAATTTATACATTGCATTGGAGGCAAATTTATCTTTTCAAGTTTATAAAAGTTCATAGGTAAATGCATCATTATACGTCCTGTTAGTGTCAGAATGTACCTTTTCTAACGGTATTGTGATGGAAGGGGGATTTTGGCAAATAGTGAAAAAGATGGGGGAAAACGGAGAATACTCCAAAAGTTGGGAGATTTTGATAATTCCCATGAATAAATAAATTGTACAGAGGCTCAGAGTTATTGATACGTATGGGTGAGAGTCATTTTGAATGAGAAATCATGCTGGTGTAATAAAAGGCTGAACTCTAACAATTCCTTCTATGATACATTACTGCCGATATGTTAGTAAGTTATATTAAAGATTTATTTATGTTGGTTGCTGTCTAGAAGTATCAAGCCATTTTCAGGCCTGGAAATCGATTGAGACACAATTTGGCCAACCTTGCTCTTTCCTTTTTTGGGGATGTTTGTTGGCATTATGTGCATGTAAACTCTTTATTCCCAAATTTTGTTTAATGAATGTCAATATATATATATATATATTTATAAAATAAAATAAAAAAAAAAGGAAAGGGAGAAAGAAAGAAATATTTTTGATCTGAGGAGCCCATCCTGTTCAATAACTCCTCAACTGTTTCATGTTTTTGCCTTTCACATTAAAATTTAAGATTTATCTCGTCAAAAGCTAACTTTTATTGTTATTATTTGTTCAAATCTCACCAACGCTCCTTGAAAATGGTGATGAGTAGAACGGCTTTCATACTGATGATAATAAATGTTTATACATACATATATATATATATATATAAACCCGAAGTGTTAAAGTTTTGAGTAGATTTGCTAGGTGTTTATGCATACAAAATATTATATATGATGCGTTTAGTGCATGAGATTAGATTAAATTATTTTTATAGGATTAGACTATACTAAATTAATATTACGATGCATTTGGCGCAATTGAGATTAAACTAAAAATAATATATGTATATTTTTATTGTATAACTTGAAATTAGAAAAAACAAATTATATTTAATGTTTGATGCTATGAGATTAATAGATTAATATGATGTTAAATTAATTTATCTATAAAAAATAATTAAATTATTTGAGATTAACATAAATAAGATAATAGTTATTTTAATTAATATTAGAATTATTTTTAACAAAATATAATAAATTAATTTAAAATGTGTTTAATATTTTATATAAACCATCAATAGAAAGTTAATATTAATTTTTAATTAGTATCAAAAATATTTTAAATAAAATATTATTAAATTATTTAAAAGATTTCTTAAATTGTAAATAATTAAAGGTTGGTTTTATTTAATCTTGGTCACCACCAAACAAGAGACTGGGTGAGATTGTTAGAGATTGTTAATCCAATCCTACATAATTTCATGTACCTACATAATTTCATGTACCAAACATGCCTTTTGGATGATATAGCTATGGAATTGTATCTCTTATAGGAACATCTTTATATATATATATATATATATATATATATGTATATATATATAGAGGGAAAAATACAAAAAATACCAATACAACAATATCAAAAATTGTTTTTAGTCATATTTTTAAAAATACTCGTTTTCAACATTTCAAACAAATTAATTGTCCAATATACTCATTTTATCCAATTGCCCTAGCCTACCAGTGTTAAAATCCTGTATCGGTTTTTAAATGGATATAAAAACCAATACTGATTTTTAAGTCACTACAAGAAAACAGTCCAACAATGCCGGAATATCCATACCGGGCACTAAAGGCCTGGTATGGATACAATGATTTAATTTAAAAAAAAAATTAAAAACGAATTATCCATACAGGGCACAACCCGCTCGGTATGGATAATCAAAATTCGATACCAGGCGAGGCGCACCCGGATTAGATTTCTAATTATCCATACTGGGCGGGTGACCCGCCCGGTATGGATAAAAATATTTTATAATAAAAAATTAAAATATATTATCCATACCGGGCGGGTTACCCTCCCGGCATGGATAAATTCCAAATCCATACCGGGCAGGTCACCCACCCGACATAGATAATTCCAATCCATACCGGACGGGTCGGTCCCAGTATGAATAATCCGAATTTCAATCCGGGCATGACCCGCTCGGTATGGAAAATTCAAAATTCATTCCAGGCGGGTCGCGAATTAGGATTATCCATACCGGGCGCGACCCGCCCGGTATGGATAACACACCACCGACCCAAACTTCAACCCCACCCACTCCCATTTTCACCCTATTTTCTCTCTTTCTATTTCTCTCACATTCTCTCTCTCCCTATCGTAGCCGCCACCGCCGACGCCTCTCCCTCTTCGCTGGCCGGTCGTCGCTCCAGAAGCCCGTCGGTCGTCACCGTCCACCGATCTACCTCTGGTGAGTTTTCCCTCCTTTTGTTGTTCTTCTTCTTCTCCCTTTCTTCTTCTTCTTCTGATCATCGTGCGACCAGTCAAAACAAGTCCAACCGCCGGTCGAACTGTCGCCTGGTCGGACTCTTCTTTTATTTTTGTTGGGTTATCTAGTTTGTTGTTGTCGTGTCTCGGCCCCCATTGATGGTAGTTCAACTGCAGTCTGCATTTGTTGGTGTTGTGCATTATGATCAAGTTGTCATCTTTGTTACAAATATGCATTTGTTGTTATTTTTGGAGTAAACCCAGTACCTATACTCTGTTTTTTGTTACAAGATTGTTGTTTTTTGATGTGTAGAGAGTCATCTTTGTTACAAGATTGTTGTTTTTTGATGCAGAGAGAGTCATGGAAGACAATATTCACTCTAGCATACCAAAGTCTTGGTGTTGTGTGTGGAGATTTAAGCACCTCACCGTTGTATGTATACAAAAGCACATTTGCTGAAGATATTCAACACTCAGAGACAAACGAGGTGATACATGGTGTTGCGGAGGTTTTTGCTTGTATTAGCTTTGATTGGGACTTGTATGGTCATTGGTGATGGCGTGCTCACAGCAGCTATATCGGTACTCTGTTACAATTTGGTTTTATTTTTATTTTTATTTTTATTGGTTTGATGAGTGAATTGGTTTTATAATTTGTGAATTTGGACAGTTTGAGAGTTAAATTTAACCATTTGATCTTTGAATTTATTTTAATATTAAATTATATATTTTTTAATAAATTTGAAATTAAATTATTATCCATACCGGGCACGTGTCCGGTATAGTTAATAATTTTTCATGTCTGGCACATGCCCGATATGGATACTCCCAATATCCATACCTGCGGTATCCATACCGGGCAGGCCGCCCAGTATAAATAGTCAACCATACCGGGCATTGCCCGGTATGGATGACCTGTTTTGTTGTAGTGAGTGCATTTAAAAATCGATCGGTACTGGTTTTAAATAACACTTTTTATATCTGAGTGGATAGTAGTTTGGTAAGCTTGCATATAGAATGAAATAATTTGTTTGAGGGGTTAAAAACAAAATTTCACAAAAAAATGAGTAAAAACGAATTTGTTAATTTATTTTTGGATAAAAATGAATTTGTTATATATATATATATATATATATTCCCATGAGCACCCTCTTATTCTATTATATGAGCACATTTGATGAAAGTTCGTGTAATTTTATATATTTTAATTACATTTTTTTATCCATTATGGGGAAATTAAAATATACATTTGGAAAAAAATTGAAAAATTTCCATATTTTTGAACTATGTTTTTCAATATATCCTTATCTTTCAAAAATTCAAAAAAAAAAAAGGTTCATAAACCCAAAAAATTCTCAACTTCCTTATGTAAGTCTATTGCACTTTCTATCATTTATACAAAAAAAAAAAAAAAAAAAAAAAAAAAAAAAAAACATCAAAATTTAATAAAACCCATTAGATTTCATCAAAGTAACTTAAAGTGTCTATTGTAAAATGTTATATATATATATATATATATATATATATTTATTTATATTTATATCTTAAAAATATATTATCCACGTTTTAAGTATTTGATAAACATTATTAATAAGAGAGCATTCCAATTTGAATTCCAATATACTGATGTGTCTTTCTTGATGCAATAATATTATAATATTCTTAACACTTTGAAAGTCAAGAAAATCGATTTTCTTGTAATGTCAATAAAGCATACTTAATAAATATTTTATCCATATTTTAACTATATTTGATAAACAATCTTGAGTGCATTCCAATTTGAATTCCAATATACTGATGTGTCTTTCCTGATGCAATAATTTTAGAGTGTTCTAATACTTTGAAATTTAAGAAAATATATATATATATATATGTATATATATTTAATGTCAACAACAACGTTTAATTTACGTGTCATACTGATATTGGTGTACCCCTCCAATGATAACGTGATCTGTGACATTTTTTTTTCTTTAAAAATTAATATCAATATCTTTCATTATTTACAAAAAAAAAAATTATTTAAAAAAATATATTACGTATTATGTTGTTATTAAAATATTATATAAACATTAATTTTTCAAAAAAAAAAAATATCACATGTCATATTATTTTTGAAAAAATACTCTAATATCAAAATGATGCGTTAGGTAAACGTTCATAGAAAATTTTCTCGTCAATAAAACGGACTTAATAAATTGGATCCTTGAATGATGTACTCCAAAATCACAACAAAACTGAATGAGCTGTAAAGCATGCACGATTATCAAACACCCAAAATTTTAGTTTAGTTCCTCCTCTTTCTTGGTGAAGGGGATTTTCAAATTTTCTTTTTCTCGCATAGAAGTTTAGGGACCTCTTCTGCAATGTGGAAATTATGATCCAAATTATTTTATAGTTGATAATGATCCGAAAAATTATGAAATAACAAGTTGCATTTTGTTGCTCATACGAAAATTAATTAATTAATATTATTTTTAACCTAATGAAATTAATTTTATGTATTCCCACTAGTGTTTTGAAATCGTAATTATTGTAGATTAATAACACTAATGTTAAATTAATGAAAAGGACATCCCACAGACCAATAAAAACACATAGATCATGGCTGGCTGTTGGCGCCGCCTTTGGTAAGAACGCCATAGCTCAAAGGCTCATGGCATGGCTCTATGTTTGGTAACAGTACTCTCCCCATCAATATATGTAGATAGACCTCTCACTCTCATGTAGGCCGTTTCTCTACTTTCATATGAGTTGATCTCTTCCATATGAGAATAGTTTCTCAAATTGTACCATCAGTATCCCATCTTAATTGGTTGGATAACTTCTTGAATTCATTCCAATTTAAAAAAATAAAAAAAGAAAAAAAGAAAGAGAAAAAGACAGATGGACATGTCTTACAGATGGACACTAACCTTCTTTCCATCCAATAAAATGTATCTTCCAAAATGAATCTCTCTCTAGATCAATGTAAACAGTCTTATCTTTTTCCAACTTAGGATACTCAGCTTGTTCACATGCGGCGCCTCTAGAACAAAAGTTAAGCACACCAAAATCACGTTTCAAATTTTTTATCCTCTTAATTTTTCTATTTAAGGAGAGGGCTCTATTGACCCAAGTCACAACCATTTCTTCTTCTTCTTTTTCTTCAAAAAACAATGTTGAAACCACAAGTTCATCACCATACTCAGTCAACCAAAACCCTATTCCCAATAGAGAAGCCATTTCTCCATGGAAATCGAGGCCAGGCTTTTCTGCTTCAAGTTCAGTCAAGACCATTCTCGAACAAACAACAAAAAGCTCGAGTTGGGTCCTCCTCAAATAACATCAAAGCAATCATAACCAATCCTTTTTCCACCACGAAATCTTTGAGCGTTAAGGCAGTTGTTACTGTTAAACGAACTATTGGTAGTATTATCTCTGATGTAACCATAGACACAGATGACATAACGGATTTGTTGGGCAGATCACTCCTTGTAGAGCTTGTTAGTGCCGAACTTGATCCTGGTAAGTATTAAAACCGTTGAATGGTTTAGTCGGATCCAACTATCCTTCTTTAGTTTTCAAGAGAGAAAAACTCTCGGCCAGTTTTTCGTTGCATTGCTTTTCATATGGAGTCTTTGGTTCTTTGATATATGAGTTCTTACAAAGTTTGAAAGATCAATTTACTTCATATAATTATTCTAGTAACTGAGTTTGGTTTTTGTTTTCAACACCATTTTGTTTTGTTTTGTTTGGTTTTTCCTCTGCGTGGGGTACTTCCACTATTGTATAAAAATTCGAAAATGGAGTTCCCTTTATATATATATATATATAGGGGTAGGATCGGGGGGCACAAGTTTTAACACAAATTTTGACACGATTTGTTGACCATTGAATGAGGAAGATTTTAATGGTTTAGATTTATTCACACAATTACATACAACTTCATTGTACACTCTACTTAAATATTTCTCTCCCCTCTCTCTTCATTATTACATTAGCTCTCTCATCTCTCTTAATTATTACACAATCTCTCTCATCTCTCTTCATTATTACACTATCTCTCATCTCTCCCATTAATATTAAAATCTCAATATTTAAATTATTTTTTTCTCACCCAATCCAATTATATTTAAAAACTCATCAAAAAAATTTAAAAAAAAGCTACAATTGTTTTTTTTTTTAACTTGATAAATTTATTATTTAAATGATAATTTATTTTTTAAAATAGTTTAAACCAAACAATCTTTAGTAAGAAAAACTTTTTGGTTAAGTGTTTTGTGTTTTTGAAAAATAAAATCTATTTTACTTGTTTTGGTTAGAAATTGATTTTGAAATAAGATTTTTTTTTTTAGTGGTAGTAAAAATTTTCTTACTAAAAATTGTTTGGTTTAAACTATTTTAAAAAATAAATCATCATTTAAATAATAAATTTATCAAGTTAAAAAAATAAAAACCAATTGCTGCTTTTTTAAAAAATTTTCTTGATGAATTTTTAAACATAATTGGATTGGGTGAGAAAAAAATAATTTAAATATTGAGATTTTAATATTAATGGGAGAGATGAGTGATAGTGTAATAATGAAGAGAGATGAGAGAGATTGTGTAATAATGAAGAGAGAGGAGAGAGCTAGTGTAATAATGAAGAGAGAGAGGAGAGAAAATATTTATGTAGAGTGTAAAATTGAAGTTGTATGTAGTAGTGTGAGTAAATCTAAATCATTAAAATCCTCTTTATCCAATGGTCAATAAAATAATGTCAAAATTTAGTGTCAAAACTTGTGTCCCCCTGATCCTGCCTCATATATAACATATATCTATATGCATTAGGATCCCGATTCATGAATCTCTCGGTTCGAGAAATCAAAATAAGAGGATCGAACCATTTCTTCTAACTCTTTTTCAAATTCGATAAATGTTGGTTGATCGTATATTTCATTATAGTTCTATGATTCAGAGTATCATTTCCTATTTGATCCCTTTGAATTCCATATTCGAAGTTGCGATCGGATCTATTCATTAAAAAGAATCGATTCAATCCATTTCTTATGTACCCATAGGTGCTATATTGGATTTGAATCCGATTTCGGATCAATCAATATTGATTGACTGCCTCCATTATTGATTGAATCGATTCTTTTTAATGAATAGATCCGATCGCAACTTCAAATATGGAATTCAAAGGGATCAAATAGGAAATGATACTCTGAATCATAGAACTATAATGAAATATACAATCAACCAACATTTATCGAATTTGAAAAAGAGTCAGAAGAAATGGTTCGATCCTCTTATTTTGATTTCTCAAACCGAGAGATTCATGAATCGGGATCCTAATGCATATAGATATATATATGTTTATATATGGATAGGGGCAGGATCGAGTGACACAAGTTTTGACACAAATTTTGATACGATTTTATTGACCATTGGATGAAGATGATTTTAATGGTTCAGATTTACTCACACCACTACATACAACTCTATTTTATACTCTACATAAATATTTTCTCTTCCTCTCTCTTTCATTATTATATTAGCTCTCTAATCTCTCTTCATTATTACACAATCTTTCTCCTCTCTCTTCATTATTACACTATCACTCATCTCTCTCATTAATATTAAAATCTCAATATTTAAATTATTTTTTTCTCACCCAATCCAATTATATTTAAAAATTCATCAAGAAAATTTTAAAAAAAGCAAGCAATTGTTTTTTTTTTTTTTAACTTGATAAATTTATTATTTAAATGATGATTTATTTTTTAAAATTAGCTTAAACCAAGCAATTTTTAATAAGAAAATTTTTACTACCACTAAAAAAAAATCTTATTTCAACAACAATTTCTAACCAAAACAAGTAAAATAGATTTTATTTTTCAAAAACACAAAACACTTAACCAAAAAGTTTTTCTTACTAAAGATTGTTTGGTTTAAACTATTTTAAAAAATAAATTATCATTTAAATCATAAATTTATCAAGTTAAAAAAAAAAAACAATTGTAGCTTCTTCTTTTTTTTATTTTCTTGATGGGTTTTTAAATATAATTGGATTGGGTGAGAAAAAAATAATTTAAATATTGAGATTTTAATATTAATGGGAGATATGAGAGATAATGTAATAATGAAGAGAGATGAGAGAGATGGTGTAATAATGAAGAGAGATGAGAGAGTTAATGTAATAATGAAGAGAGAGGAGAGAGAAAATATTTATGTAGAGTATACAATGAAGTTATATGTAATGGTGTGAATAAATTTAAACCATTAAAATCCTCCTCATCCAATGGTCAAAAAATCGTGTCAAAATTTGTGTCAAACTTGTGTCCCCCGATCCTGCCCCTTTATATATAGTGATTTTATTATAAGTGTAACCTAATTTTAAAGGTTATAATAAATCAATCAAATTCATCTATTGATTTGTTATATTTGAATTAAATAGGAAAGAAAATTTATTTTATGATAGATGATATAATGGATAAATTTAATTGGTTTATCTTAACTTTTTAAAGTTATGCGGTTTTGATGATAAAACCACTTATATATATAGTGATTTTATAATCAGGACTTTTTAATTTTAAAAAGTTATGACGAACCAATTAAATTTATTCATTGTATTCTCTCTCCTAAAATAAATTCTCTCTTCTATTTAATTCAAATGGAATAGATGAATTTGATTGGTTTGTCCTAACTTTTTAAAGTTAAGACATTCTGATTATAAAAACACTATATATGTGTGTATATATGTATATATTTCCTTCAAATATAATTTTTTGGGGTAAATTGCACTTACTCCTCTTACTTTATATGAAATTGCACTCCACCCTAAGATATTGATGTAATTACACTACTCCTCATTAAATCTTTGACTAATGATTGATCACCGTTAAATTTAATGGTTAAATTATAATTATGTTTTTGCCCATAAAGATAAGTTTACCCTTAAGATTTATCTTCTTGTTTTTTCAAATAATTAATTAATTAATTTTAACAAAAATATTAATTGATTAAAAAAGTGATTTTTCTTCACCGGCACATTCCAAATCTCTTATTCAACCAATATCATATTGAATCAAATTTAATAACATTAAGTTAAAATTCAATTAATTAATGAATCAAACAAAACTAAATTTTCGAAAAACCATAATTTCTTAAAATTATTAATTAAATATTTAAGAAGTAAGAATAAATATTAAGGGTAAATTTTATACTAGGGACAGAAAAGTAATTATATTTTAACTATTAAATTTAAGATGATCAACCGTTAGGCAATAGTTTAATGAAATGAAATTAGTGTAATTAAATCTATATTAGCGTGGAGTGCAATTTCATATAAAGTTAGGGTAGTTAGTGTAGTTTACTCTAATATTTATTCTACAAAGACAATGATTTTGATTGCACCCCGTGGTGTGCAAATTAAAATCCATTTTGTTTAACTTTTCTCCAATAATGAACTTCCATTAAGTATGCCCTTCAGCACATACTAAAATATAATCCTTGTTAAATGATTATTTTTACATTATTTCAGATACAGGATTAGAGAAGAAAACAGTGAAAGATTATGCGCACAGAGACATCTTGGACAGGGAGAGCACTGACATCGTATACAAAGCGGACTTCAAGGTTCCACTTCGATTTCGGGGAAGTGGGTGCCATTTACGTGGTGAATGAGCACCGCAAAGAGTTTTTCCTGGAGGATGTGGTGCTAAAGGGGTTCCCTAATGGTCCGATAAAAATATCATGTGACTCCTGGATTCACTCCAAGTACGACAACAAAGACAAGCGAGTCTTCTTCACTAGCAAGGTCAACTATAAGTACACTAGTTTATTAATTATGTAGTAAACTAGTATTCATTATTTGACGAAAATTTAGTTGTGTTATGGGGCAACTTTCACGATTTTTATCTTTCGTTTAGTTAAGGGTAAATTTCATTAGTTCGACTAAATAAGATGTATTAGAATAAACAAGTAGGATTATATCGACATATTGATTAGAATAAAAACAGGTTTTTAATGAAGTTTTTGAATCATTATCCTAGAGTGCACTTAACATACTAAAATTTCAAATTTTGACTTGAGATAGGCTTTTTTTTTTTTTTTTTTTTTTTTTGTAAATCAGTCTTACTTGCCATCTCAAACACCAAACGGGTTGGAGCGGCTGAGAGATGAGGAGCTGGCGAAATTGCAAGGAAGTGGAGAGGGAAGACGCCAAAGTAATGATCGAATATATGATTATGATGTGTATAATGATCTTGGAGATCCAGATAGTGACCCAAATTTAGCACGACTGGTGCTTGGAGGCAAAGAATATCCTTATCCTAGACGTTGTAGAACTGGACGCCCACGTTGTAAGAAAGGTATACATTAATTAAAATAAAGACAAATTCAATGGGTTTTGAAATTTTGTAATTCATCAACCTCTAGAAACGTTTTCTTAAATTTGCCAGGGCTAAAAAAAGAATAAATTATTTGAATCTATGGGTGTCTAATGGGATCCAGATTTGTTCTATTGACATGTATAACCATGCCCACCCTTGGCCATAATAGAACTCTACTTCTAGTAAGAGGTCATAAAATCAATTCTCTCTCATGGAAGGGCTTTAAGGACTATGTTTATTGGGGCAGAATCGGGGACACAAGTTTTGACACAAATTTTGACACGATTTGTTGACCATTGGATGAGAATGATTTTAATGGTTTAGATTTATTCACACCACTACATACAACTTCATTTTACACTTTACATAAATATTTTCTCTCACCTATCTCTTCATTATTATACTATCTCTCCTCTCTCCCATTAATATTAAAATCCCAATATTTAAATTATTTTTTTCTCACCCAATCCAATTATATTTAAAAACCCATCAAGAAAATTAAAAAAAAAAAAAGCTACAATTGTTTTTTTTTTTTAACTTGATAAATTTATTATTTAAATGATAATTTATTTTTTAAAATAGTTTAAACCAAACAATCTTTAGTAAGAAAAACTTTTTGGTTAAGTGTTTTGTATTTTTGAAAAATAAAATCTATTTTACTTATTTTGGTTAGAAATTGTTTTTGAAATAAGATTTTTTTTTAGTGGTAGTAAAATTTTTTTTACTGAAAATTACTTGGTTTAAACTATTTTAAAAAATAAATCATCATTTAATTTAAATAATAAATTTATCAAGTTAAAAAAAAAAATAATTGCTGTTTTTTTTTAAATTTTCTTGATGAGTTTTTAAATATAATTGGATTGAAGTGAGAAAAAAATAATTTAAATATTGAGATTTTAATATTAATGGGAGAGATGAGAGAGGAGAGAACTAATGTAATAAGGAAGAGAAGATGGGAGATAAAATATTTATGTAGAGTGTAGAATATAGTTGTATGTAGTGGTATGAGTAAATCTAAATCATTAAAATCCTTCTTCATTCAATGGTCAATTAAAATCGTCTCAAAACTTGTGTCCCCCAATTCTGCCCCATGTTTATTCAAATAATAATAACTATTCATGCACATTACACTAACTGTTTTTTTTTTATATGATAAAAATCATGTCAAGAATTATATATAATTAAATGTTTTATCTTATATTAAATAATTACAACCTAGTTTTTTTTTTTTTAAAGGCAATTACTACCTAGTTATAAATGATTTCTTTGATATGATAATTAACAACTGTTACCATTGCAGATCCATCCTCAGAGACAAGGGCTATCCTAAACTATGTGCCCGCAGATGAATCATTTTCTGGGATAAAAACAATATCTTTTGGAGCCAAGACACTTTATTCAACATTGCATGGCTTGATACCTACCTTAGAAAGCACAATTATCGACTCTGAACGAGGGTTTCCATACTTTACAGCTATTGACACTCTCTTCAATGAAGGAGTTAACTTGCCTCAACAAAGCAAAAAAGGGTTGACAACAGTTATTCCTAGATTAATCAAGTCAGTTCGTGACACAGGTGAAAACATTCTGCGCTTCGAGACCCCTGATGCAATGGACAGTAAGAACCCCTTCTTTCTATATTATGCAGCCTTAATTCTCAATGAAGTTACTAATTTAACATATTAAAGAAAAATAATTCATCTCAAAAAAAGAAAAAAGAAAAATAATATAAAACTTTTTTACATGACATGGGTATCTGCATAGTAGTACTGTATTAAAAAGATATGGAGCTTAAATTATTTAGCAGGAGATCTAACTTCCTCTATTGTAAGATAATGACTCAATGCTTTTACACAACCTTTTTCGGATCTTTTCATTTGCAGGAGACAAATTCTTTTGGTTTAGAGATGAGGAATTTGCTCGACAGACCCTAGCTGGCCTCAATCCATGTTGTTTACGATTAATCACGGTAGCTACCAAATCTATGCGTACTTTTGTCTCTTGCCACTTTATTGATACATTAATTTTTTTAGGACCATCTAGTCCTGGATATTAAATTATCACTGGGATGAGTTTAATTATCATTTATCTTTTTAATTAACATTTCCAAACCTTTTTTTTTGTCTCTAATGCATTGAAGAATGACCCATTTCTTATTTGTCCTAACTATTGTAGGAATGGCCACTGAAAAGTGCACTTGACCCTGAAACCTATGGTCCACAGGAATCAGCGATTACTACAGAAATTATCGAGCGAGAAATCAGAGGTTTCATGACAGTGGAAGAGGTATCATAACCCCTGATTCTTGAATTATACAGATGAGGTTAATTATTGTTCGTATAAGAACACAAGTTAATCAAATTCTTCTTAATCAAAGTTCAATAAAAAGTAACTTTAGTTTTTGCTAATTACTACATGATTACAATCAGTAAGATAATATATATATATTATTATTTTCAAAAAACAATCCATTAGATTCTATATGCAAACTGATACTTTAAGAAAATGGAAAAAAATAAAAAAAATTCTTATCCACAAAAAATTATTTTTCAAAATATTTTATTTAATTGTACACATATGAGATGTTTAATTTACATGATAAGACTGAACTATTTTAACGGAAACTAAATTTAATTAGATATAATAAGATAGAACTAGACTGAACTGTGCTGTAATATGTTTGATGTAGTACATAATTGAACTAAAAGTAGCATTAACTATCTCTTGTTTGGTATAGGTTTAGAATTAGACTAAAAATAATTATGTTTTATGTGTTTACAATGTGAGATTGATTAATATAAGATTATATTAAATAAACAAATTAAATTTTGAATTAAATAAGATTACTTTTACTTAATTTTAAAAAAATATAATTAAAAATAAATTTGGTCCCAATTTTGTTTAAACTAATTTTTATTAATATAAAATTTCAAATTATTTTTAAGAAAATAATAAAATTAATAGATAATGAATTTTAAATATAATAATATTTATTTTAAATTGATATTAGAAATATAATTTTAAAAATAATTTAATAGAAAATATATAAGATTAATTTTTAAAATATTTTAACATTAATATAAAAATAAATTAAAGAAAAAGAGAAAAAAAAAAAACTAAAAATTAGACTAAAAATTGTAGGACTATTTGAGACACAAACTTGGGACATCCAGTACTATGTGTCTCAACCAGACATCGTATTGGATTGGAATTCATCTAATCTCAATTCAACCTGGTGCACTTGACAACAACTAAGCCTTTTAAATTGTGGTTTTGTGCAGGCTCTCAAACAAAAGAAGTTGTTCATCCTAGATTACCATGACCTATTTCTACCATATGTGAAAAAGGTCAGGGACCTCAAAGGCACAACCCTCTATGGATCTCGTACAATATTCTTCCTGAACCCAGATGGCACACTGAGACCACTAGCTATCGAGTTAACTAGGCCACCAATTGATGGCAAGCCACAGTGGAGAAGAGTTTACACACCTAGTTGGCACTCCACCGGGTGCTGGCTTTGGAAATTTGCCAAAGCTCATGTCCTAGTTCATGATTCTGGCTATCACCAACTTGTCAGTCACTGGTATGCCCTCTCTCGAACTTAAAATGTTTGGTACTTGCCTAGTTTAAGGTCACACTATACTAATGGTACCAATAATTGATTGGCCAGATGTGACACACATGTAATTTTTTTGTCACACCTCACATCTTCGATCGAGTGCAATAGTCAATAATGCACTTGGTACATTTAAGATTCTCTCAATTTCTCATATCATTATAGCTATTAATGTTTTTAAATATATTATATTATGAAGATTTTATAATCTAATCGATATTCCCAAGTGATATCGTGCTTTTTTTCATTTAGAGCCTCAGCCCGTGGCCGTGGATTGTATTGTTGAGTTTAAGAGCAAAATATTTACAGGGTCTATATGTATAATCTATTAATAGAATTATATGAATTTAAAATTACGGTAATATCTAGAATTCATCAACCAAACCATTATTTACCTATTATAAAGGCTGAGACAATATTTATAAATTTTAAAACCCACAATTTAGTGACATCCTCTCTGATCAGATGATAGGAATCAGCTTTCTAATTGAGCAAACTATTTATCTGCATTAACGTTGGTGCACTTCTATTTCCTTTGCAGGTTGAGAACTCATTGCTGCACAGAGCCTTACATAATCGCAGCCAATCGGCAACTTAGCGCGATGCATCCAATATACAGGTTGCTGAAACCTCATTTCAGGTACACAATGGAGATCAATGCTCTAGCTCGACTGCTTCTAATCAATGCTGGTGGAGTCATTGAGAGTACGTTCTCTCCTGGCAAGTACTCTACAGAGCTCAGCTCTTATGCCTACGATAAGGTGTGGCGGTTCGACCTGGAGGCACTTCCCAAAGACCTCATTAGCAGGTAATAACTCAATCACTACCTTCCCAGATTCAATTCCAAAGTTCTGTTTTCGAAATTAAAAACAATTAAAATGCATATCTTCGAGTTTCATTTCTTTTCCTAATCTTATATTTGATTGTTTTTTATTGTTTGTCTAACCAGGGGATTGGCTGTTGAAGATCCAACAGCTCCAAACGGCTTAAAGCTGACAATTGAAGACCACCCTTATGCAAGTGATGGTCTAGTACTATGGGACTTCATTAAACAGTGGGTTACGGATTATGTTAACCACTACTACCCCAACCCAAGCCTTGTAGAGTCGGACAAAGAGCTCCAAGCATGGTGGTCTGAAATCAAGAACGTTGGACATGGTGACAAGAAGGATGAACCATGGTGGCCTGTGTTGAAAACCAATGAAGACTTGATTGAGATCATAACAACCATAGTTTGGGTGACCTCCGGACACCATGCAGCTGTGAACTTTGGCCAGTACACATACGGAGGCTATTTCCCTAACAGGCCCACCATTACCAGAACCAACATGCCTGATGAGGACCCAACTGCGGAAAACTGGAAGCTCTTCATGGAAAAACCTGAATATGTGCTTTTAAATAGCTTACCTTCACAGATTCAAGCCACAAAAGTCATGGCTGTTTTGGATACTCTCGTCGACTCATTCACCGGACGAGGAGTATTTAGGTGATGTAGCGGAACCGTCATGGGAAGAAGATCCGGTTATAAATGCTGCATTTGAAAGGTTCAGTGGAAGGTTGAAGGAGTTTGAAGGGATTGTTGATGATAGAAATGCAAACCCGGAGTTGAAGAACAGAAATGGAGCTGGCATGATGCCTTACGAGCTCCTGAAGCCATTTTCTAAGCCTGGTGTGACAGGAAAAGGAGTTCCCTACAGCATTTCTATCTAGATTTTCTAGAGAGAAGCTGCCATTTGAATGCCAAGGGCTTGAAGCTTGTTGCTGTTTTGGAGGAGTTGTTTTACTATGTGATGTTTTTATGATTTGCTATGTACTAATAAACAATGTATGTTTTCTTAAATAAAATTCTTATTTTATAAATGAAAATTAAGTCCTTGCTAAAATCCTGGTTGTGAGCGAATTTTGAGCTTGACTAATTTTACCAAATCATAAGAGATGTTAGAGTTGAATTGATTAATAACTCAGAAAATTTGAGAAAAAAATATATTTATATAATGGTAATTTATATTGATATATATGCTGCGTTTGGTGTTTTTATGATTACTTTCTGTGTCAGAATGAATATCCTATGATTATTAAGCAGAAAATGTAGATTATGTAAATAATTATTTACTTTAAATTACTTTAATTTCTTCTTAAATCTTGATCTATTTTGCTTCAATTTTGAATCTATTTGAATATAATCACTCCTATAAAGCAGCTGTATAATTCTGTAGTAAGAGTAACATTCAGTTTATTTGAAAAGCTTTGAAATCTAGTGAGGCGTTAGATAGATGCAGTTTCAACAATTGAAAAATGTGCAATCCATCCGACAGAGTGAAAGATAACTGCGGTGTTCATCAATCTTCATTTTATCAACAAAAGGCTTTGTGATAATCTTTGCATTGTTTTATCAAACCCCTACATAATGATAGCCCAATTCATTCATATATAAATTTACGCCAAATTGGCACTAGAAAAATATCTCACCTTTACGCATAAAGAATTTTGATTGCACTTATAGAGCAAGTGAATGATTGCTCAGATAAGCAATGATGTCTGGACGCATGTGCAAAGCGATTAATTTCATGTACACATGTGTAGAGAAGGCTATAAAGACCAATATTTTGAATTCAATAATCTAACATAGTAATTAACTATGTTTAAAATTTGTCTAAATATTTCTCAAAAAAAATTTTTGTCTGAATGAACTGTACTTATGTGACTCTTTTATGAATTCTCATCTCAAATATGAATAAATGTTATATTTTCCTATTGAAAATACAGTGAATGTATAAATATCAAAGTAACTCGTATCTTAATATCTTAGATTCTATCTAAAAATACTTGTATAATCCACAAGTTCTCATTTCAAAGATTGATTATTTACCTTTTATTTATCTAATACTACTTAATTGAATTCTCAAAATATAAACATTTTATAAATAATCTCAAAAAAATAATTCCAATCTAATAGTTTGAATTTTCTATAAATCAATCTCGAAGTACAACTTATTATTCTAATATTATAAATAATCTCAAATCTTAATATATTGGATTCTCTCTCTCTTCTGTTATTTTTTTTCAAGAATCTCCTCTCTGTTATTCTTTCTTATTTGCTGCTTCTATTCCTCTGTGTTTCTCAGTTTTCTAGATTTCCTTCTTCTTCTTTGAATCAATTTCTGTCTTGGCAATCCCCACCTTTCCTTGTCTCTTGCCACCACCACCCCTAGCAGCTGATAGCTGCCTTCATTTGCTGGTAGCTGGCTGCCAATTCAGCTATTCTCTCTTAATCATATAATGATTTCAACTTGGGCTGGGCAATATGATCAAAAAGGTAGACAATTGATGGTTAGTATTCTTAGGCTTGGGTCATGGATTTGATGGGTTGATAGGTTATTGGGTTAACACTGTCCTTGTTTACACCCCTTAAAAATCCTATGTAAACCCATTTTGTTTGTGCAGCCCCATTAAAATAGTTTAGTAGGTAATGTCTTGTAAATTCACCCTACACATTACGAAATATGCCCTTTCTTTTCATTTTTATATAATATTATTAATAAATAAATTATAAATAATTAATTTAAAACATAATAACAAAGAAAAAAAAGTATTGTGCAGTAGCCTTGATTTTCTAATGGAGGCTACTTAAAGTTTTGGTGGTGCACATGAAATGGGTTTTAGCAGTTAGCATCATCATCATCATCATCATCTGTTTTTGGTATTCGTGGCCATCTCAAAACCCTCAATTTGACCAAGCTCGCCTCCAATTAGGGTTTCCCTTTTTAAATTCTGTCCATAAAAATAATATAGGAAGAGGAGGTGTGATAACTCTGTTATTGGGCATTGCAGCTACAAGCCATTCAGGTGAGCACGAGGTTGCAAAATTAATTCAGAGATGCGTAGTACCACTCACCTTAGTTTCATATGGAAGTTGTTGCCTCTTTCGTTTTTTTCCATCCAAGCCGCTTCTCCATCAAATCTTTTATCTTGAGAAACCTTCCTATTCCTCCTCAAACTA
Organism: Nephelium lappaceum; assembly: GCA_021234005.1. Classification (NCBI taxonomy): domain Eukaryota; kingdom Viridiplantae; phylum Streptophyta; class Magnoliopsida; order Sapindales; family Sapindaceae; genus Nephelium; species Nephelium lappaceum. The sequence goes on from CM038009.1 coordinate 9,756,185, forward strand.
CTGCATCTAGGTTTTTGTATTTATATATATAATATTTATTTTATATTTTAAATTTTAGTAATTTATAAAAATTTGAAAAATAAATTGTCAAAATTAATAATATATTTTGCAAAAAAATTAATAATAATCTACTTTAAGCGTAATATCAAAATTTTAAAAATATAAAATTAGGGGAGTACATGCAGTTTTAAAGGGATGCAAGTATCACCGCTCTTGGGTGAATTGTTTGTTTGGGTATAACACTCGACCAATTTCTACTAGAGCTCTAAAATTATATGTGTGCATCTTTAATAAGTATAGATCATCACATATTTTATTAACAAAATATTTATTTAAATAATAGTTTAAGTTAAATTTATTTTAAACTATATGATACAATAAAATTAAAAACAATAAAACTTTTCATATTAAATGAGTTTTAACTTTATATTATAATTTAAAAAAAAAATATTAATGGGTTGTGCTTGCAAAATGGGTGTACTTACCATTTTAGTGGGTGTAAATACCACCACTCTTCTACTATTCACACACTTGACATCCAAACACACTGATTAACTCAAGTTCACTCGTAATTGTCCAACAATGACTGAGTTTTATGGTAATATAAACAGGAGGAGAAGATTCTTGACGTGTGTGTGTATATATATCTCCAATGTGTGTGTGTATATATATATATGTGTGTATATATCTCCAATCTGAAGCAGCCTACATGCACGTATTAAATCCAATAACTATTAATTATGTCAACGTAAATTATATTTAAATGGCAAAGGATTGTTTTATTTTGTCATCAGAAAATAATTTTAAAAATCAGAATAAAGTAAAAGTTTTAAGCATTGATTGGAAACAACCCACAAACAAACAAATAAATAAGAGTGTCAATATTTACACCCTTTCAAACTATTTATACACCACTATACTAAGTTTATGTCAGTAAGTAAGTCATAATTATATATGAAAAAATTGCACAAATCTTTCATGACATTTAGTAATATTGCACTCATATGAAACATTTATTTTTAATTATACTAAACTCCCCTGCCATTAGTGGTCGACAGTTAATTGACTTCTTTTAACTTAAAGACCAAATTACCCCTATTATTTCATTATTTAAATTAAATAAATATATATATATCTATATTGCTCATCATTTTCTTCGTTGTTCTTTAACCTAGAGCTTTAAAATCTCATATCCTGAACCTAGTGTCCCGGCTCACCAACCCAATCTTCAATAAAAATAGTTGTTTCTATAGCTTTAACAAAACTCAAATCAAAGAGTTGTTCTTCCTCCAGAATAAATCAAATTCCTTAGTTCTTCAATTACATGAAGTCCTTCAATCAACTCCAGAGACAAATTCGATCTACAATAATCAAATAAAATATTTATTTAGATAATTATATAAATATTTCTTAATATAAAATATTTATATTATTAATTAATTAAATATAATAATAACCAAAAAAAAAAAAATCATCCTCTTTTATCATCAAACCCAGAATCAACTTCACAAAAAATCAAAACTTCAACATTAGTATATCATAATTCATCATAACTCTCAGATTTTCCATATCAATTCATCATCTAAAAACCCATCCAGTTCATCGTCTAAATACTCATCTAGTTCATCATCATTAACCACTAACACATCACTAATGGATGCTCCACCATTGAAAGATCCAAAAAAAAATTAAATAAATAAAAAGAAAAAAAATCCAAATGAAAAAAGTATGAGCAACAGGGTGAAAGCCAACATGAAATTTTTTATGTATATATAGATGAAGACCAATGGAACAAACCTCCATTAAGAAGCAACGTTGGAGGACCGAAGTCAGAGAACGAGTGGTGTCAATGCTTCATAGTGAAGCCATGGGGTTACGCCACTCGATTAGAACTGATGGAGGTCTGCTCCATTGATGGAGCTCAAAAGGAGCAAACCTCCAATTTTTTATTTTTGTTTTTTGTTTAAAAATTGATATAATAATTTGTTGAAATATAGGATTTGATCTTAGAAGAAGAATGAAGAGTTGGGTTTGATTTTAATGGTTTTTGGTTGGGATTGATTGGGTTGTCCGATGATAGCAGAAGATTTGTTTATTTTTACCATTTATTAATTGAATAAATAAAATAAATAATAAAATTTTAAGCAATTATTCTATTTATAAATAAATTGATGTTGGATAAATGGATGGATCTATTTCTCTCTTCATCTGAAATTTAATTAAAGTAAACAAATCATTGTTAAGGGGCAATTTTGACTTCTTATATGAACGAGTTGGTAAGTGGTTAACTTTACCAGTTGACCACCCATGGTACAGGAACTTAATGCAATTAAAAGCAAATATTCTATATGAGTGTTATATTACCAAATGTCACCGGCGGTTTGTGCAACTTCCCTTAATTATAATTTGTAATTTTTTATAACAATCTTTAATAGGGTGTGTCTACAAACGGAGTGTGCATACAATTTTAGTGGAATGAAAATATCGTGACTCAATAAATAAAGAAGAAAAGTTTCCTTCTTTTTGTTCTCAGAAAGAGAAAATAAAAATAAAAAAGAAAAGAGAAAAAAGGTTCCTTCTTTTCAAGATTTTGGAAAAAATAATCTTTAAGATGGTACTCAAAAACAGTTTTAGATTCAATCTAAGATAAAAAGTTATGTTCTTTAAGGAAAAAAAATATTTTTGCTATAAAAAATAGATAGGATAATCTCAATCATGAATCGAACTAATTTCCAAAGTTTCTAAAGTAATAGAATGTTTAATAAAGTACACTAGTTTATACATCCAAAAACAAGTAAACAAAAATAATCCAGTTTTAAGATTTCAAACAAATAAACTACTAACATTTAATTATGTTAAGAATTGAATTTGTGTTAACCTAGAACATTGACAAGAGTAGCTGATATCCTGAGCGAAACTGTGGAGCCAGCATAGGCAGCAAAATTGGCAGTGTAGCAGTTTAATCCAGGAATTCAAACAATCTTATTTTACAAAAACAAAAAAAATCAAATGATCATTTTATCATATTGGGTTCCTCTCTGAAAAATTTGGGTGGTCTCCCAGTAAGAGATTCCACAGTGTGTGGGCAGTCACTATTTGGTTATGGGTCCATAAACTTGCCATCTGTTTAATTTTCCAAGTTGAAAGGGTTTCAACGAGAAGCGATACTCAACAATTCAGCAGACAAAATATCTTGGGGTACACTTCTAACCTAAGTTCCTGGGCCTAGGCCCTTTTTTATTTTTTACGATACATTTTTCCGACCGACAGTTGTAAATTCCGTACAATATTACTTATATGATATGACCGGACAGTGAATTCCATACAACTTCAAATCTAGTTAGCGTGTCATGTCTGCAAAATTAATGTTGACAGTTCTACACAACACGTGGTTTCGTTTTTATATTTAAATTGTTGATGTTCAGAGCTTTAATGGAATTGGTTGAAGATGGTTTAAAAGTTAGTTGAAGCGAGCATGTACACGTGAAAAACTCTGTTCATATGTGTCACCTGTGGTTAATCACAAGATTTCTTGTCATGGAAAATGAGAAGTATTCACAACTGAAATACTAGAGGAATTCAATCACAAGAGACATCATTATTTATGAATGCATGTATGAACATAATGTACCTAAATTTGGTCCAAACACTTCACCTTGTATATCTATCAACTATCAAACAGGAGAGGTAGGACCTAGTAGATATAACTGTATGGCCATGTCCAATGGTTGTATATTTTTTTTTTTGGCAGAAGTTCAAGTCTTTCTGTAGTTCTTGATTAGGTGTATTTGTTTTTATATCCATTTCTAACTTAGGAAAAATTTCATTTTCATCCTAGAATAATAGGAAAAATATTTTTTGAAAATAGCTCTCATTCTCCCTAAGATTTTGAAAACACTTCAAAAAAGTCTCTCTTATTAGTTAATTAACGGTTAAAAGAAATGTAAAGTCTAGGTGAGAAGAGTATTTTTGATATTTCGCAAAAATATTTATGATGACATGTGTGTGACCAACATTAAAATGAAAAAATAAATAAATTCATTAAAATAAATTTTAAAAAGTAAATAATTAATTAATTAAAAATGCACCAATTAATTAGTGAAAATCTTAAAATGTAAAAGATGTGGAGATTAAACTTAATTAAGAAAACAAAATTTTTTTATTTTATTTTTTGAATAGAGTTGAAGATTTGGGTACTTAGATCTTTAGCATATAGGTTCAAACCCAGATATTCTAATTAAGCAAACAAATTTAAATAATAATAATAATAAGGGTTGCAGTTCCAAGTTACCTAGATCTCAAGATTCGGGTAACCCACATTTTCAACATTTGGGTTTGAACATAGATGAAAATTTGGATTTGAACTTAGATGTTTTAATAAGGTAAACAATTTTTTCTTAAGAAAAAAAAAATAACAGAAGGTTGAAGATCAGGGTATCCCAGATCTTCTATATTTGGGTTTGAACCTGGATGTTCATCTAGGTTCTAGCAATCCAAAAAAAAAAAAAAAACTCCTTTTACCAATATAGGTTTGAACCCGAAGACAACACCACTTGTTGAACAGAAAAAATGAAAAAAAAAAAAAAAACACTATCACCAAAAATAACCAAATCGGTTTCCACTAGCACTAGAAGACCTATTAACTCCTCCATAACTCTAACCCAACAACCACATCTATTAGCCCAAATCCAGAAGACCTTAAACACCATATCTGTCAAAGTTATACCTCAAACACCAACCCAACAACCTTCAGCAAGAAGCGAATATGATAGAGAAGAGCGATAAAGAGATAGAAGCAGAGGGAGAAAGGAGGGAGAAAGTGATAAAGACTACCAAATCATTCAAACGATATGAAACCAAAAGTTTCATATCTTTTGAACGATCTAACTTTTTTTTAAAAAAAAAAAAATGATTTGTTTTTTCTATAAATCATAATTTTTTTTTTGAAAAAATAATTGTATTATTGTACATATGTTAATTTTTTTTATTGATCGAATGACATTGTAATATTTTGGTTTTATTAGGAGAAAAATAGTCATTTTAGGTGGTAAGAGGTAATTGAGTCTTTTTTATTTTATTTTTATTTGGTTTGACCATCAGTTGATTCACTGGATAAACTTTTTCTTAAATGTTTTCAAAACCTTAGAGAGGATGAGAGCTATTTTCAAAAGACTTTTAAAATCCTGACAATTTTCGATACCTCAAGAACAAAAATGAAATTTCCCCATTTAGTTATTAGTTTTTTTGTTTCACCAAAGTATACTCAAATATGAATATGATTAATGGCATCTTCCCATATGAATAGTTTTGAGGAAAAGATAAAAATGATCTAAAAAGTAACCAACAAGTTTTTGAAAACTTATAGGTTACTTTTCAATACCCATTTTAAATAATAAATCTCGCAAGCACACGAATCATATAGATGTCACATAATGGTTGCGAGATTGTTTCCACAGGAATGTGAGAATCAATTATCAAACTAGTACTAGATGAAAATAAGGAAGTAAAAGGTATTGGGATTCTAGTTTTCTTTTAACTATAGATATTAATTATCATAGTATTGAAGATATATTAGTTGTGTTGTTGCTAGTTTATCATTAGTATCTCAATACATCTCTTCTGATAATGCATTGAACATACCCTTATCTACCGACACATATCTTTCAATAGCTATCGAATAAATAAGAGCTCATGTTTTAAATCCAAGATAATCTACTACTTAAGTTGAATTAGTCTATATTTATAAGAGTACTCGGCTATCACTCAAGTAACTCATGGTCAACCCCACTATCACACCAACAACCAATTTTCCTCTCATAAATCTAGGACAAGCATTTTATTAAGCATATAATGTGTCATTCCATCTAGTCTTAACACACAACCTCAAATCATACTTATGATGACCAATCACATATAAGTATTAAGTTATAAATTCCCTACTCAGCATGGACAAATCATCCTTAAGAAAATAACAATCAAATCTAATAATATCAATTAATATCTATCATAATCACAACACAAATGTATATACAATATTTATATTAAATAGAGATATTACAAAAAAAATGGAGAGTCAAAAATACAACTCATGAATCTTCATAGACATCTTTTGAGTTCGAGCTTTTGTATCATTTTTTCCCCTCTTACAAACTTTACCTCCAAAAAATTTGGTGGAAGGATTGGTGGATGAAGTTTGGAGGGTGTGCGGAGGTGAAGGAAGATGTGAGAATCAAAGTTGGAAGAGGAGCACTAAGGCTTCACCTCTGCATGGGTATCATTTGTGTAATAGCCTTTAAACAAAGAAACGTACATCTAGACATGGGTATCATTCATTTGCCAATCATGTGCACCATCAACATATTACATCTTCAAAATTTTAAGTACATTGTAAGAGAAGAAATAAGTGAAACTCTAATTACAAATTAATTGGTATATAATTCTAAATTGAAATTTATGATTTCTTAAAATTACAATGGAGATAATCTCATGTAATGGCACTAAACTATGAGGAGTTTGGAAAATAAAACTAGACTAGTAAAATGAGTTATATAATGGTACTTAAATATGTGAATTATCAAGTTTACCTTTTATTATTAGAATGTTTTGTAGTGATTAAAGATTCTCAAACCTAAAATGTAAGTCCGAAGCTAGTTGGAATAGACTGACCCAATATGCCGATTGACCCACGTTAATGGCCCAATGCATGTTACAAGAGGATAGTCCAACAACTTGGTTGATCCGGCTCAAATAAGGTATATTTCCTTAAATGAGGATTGATTGCTCTTAATGCATGGAGTTTAAATCAATTATAATGGAAGTTACATTAACTCTTTAACCGACATAATATTTATTTTATAACCAACATATCATTAACCATGACATTTACTCTGTAACAGATATTGTATTTACTCTACAATAAGTTTCCATGACACATTTTCCACTTATAAATAGAAGTTTCATTAGAAGGAATGGGGCATCCCAACCTCTTTTGCTCATCTCTTATAAACCACTTGAGGTTTCTCTTTTTCTCTCTTGTGTCTTTATTTTTCTACTCTAGATTTAGAATTCTTCTGTGATAGGTATAGTTTGGTGACATAAAAGTACATGTCTAGAAGGGTTTTGGTCAGGAAAAACTTAATATTTAACTGTATCCATTGTAACCGACCTTTCTTTCCTCAGAACTTACCTAATGTACTATTCATGATTTACTTGCACTATTCTATTATGCGAAATTTTGGTCCGTTGATACTCAATATCTTAGTGTTCCTACTTACTCCGGTATTCAGGTCAAGACTTCAATAGTCTTTCGTCTTTTTCCTTCTCCGGCACACTCCCTCCAGTCTGACAACACTTTACCATTACTGCACTCTGGTACATTACGATTAGTTTACTGACTCAAGCGTCGAAATGTCTATGATTGGCACCCCACCGGTGTCAAGATCACCTGGGTTCTCTTTGTTTGATTTGTGCAGAACACAAGTTGTTAGGTTCCAAGAAAATTGACCGATGAGACTCGTTTAAAGTCAACATATTGTAGAATTCACCCACTACATGTTTTTATTCTCTATTTCTCTTCTTTGAGTTTTGTTTAGATCAACATGTTTCTCTTCTCCTCTCTGAGCTTGTTTAAACCAAATCACTCTTTTTAACTCATTGTCTCACTCATGTTTTTCACTTATTGTTGTTCTCGCTCGTTTGTCGTTGGTCTCGGTTACTCAAGTCACCTCTCATATTGATGCTCGCTCAAACTAAAAAGGGATTTTTTTTTTTTTTTTTCTTTCTAACACAAAAAAAGAGAGTTTTGAAAATAATTCTGAAAAATTAAATTAAGTTTTTTAATATTCTCTCGAATTACTGTTAGTTCAAGTAGGAATAATAGTTAGTGAATTGTTATTCCTACACAAATTAATAATTATTTAGAGAAGTGATAAAAGAACCCAATTCAGTTTTTCAATACTATTTTTTTAAATCCGTGCTTTTTCTTCTTGTCTATTGGTTGGAATATTCATAACTAAAAATGCAATTCTTTGACTTTAGAAAGTTTGCATGAATTGAGATAGTTCGGACAAGCTGTCTACTCACCCGAATTATTGTATGGAGAGATGTAGTTTTGTTTTAAAAAATATTAAATATTATTTTAATGCTATTAGTACTCATTTTAATAGTCAGTGCCACTTTCGATACTGTTCAATACTCTAGTATCATACAAAAAACAATTATAATATTACTTACAATTATTTTTCAAAAAATTTATTAATTATTGTAACGGCCTTGATGGGGTCTATTGTTGTCATTGTCAGCAACTTATATATATATAATATATGTACGTACACACAATAATTCACCATCTTCTGCAAATATTTTATTTTTTACTCTTTTATCTCCCATTATGCAAAAATTTGTTTGGCTTCCGTACAAATGAAGCCGCCTAATAATTGAGCTGTTTGTCTACTTTACCGAAAAGCAAGCATCATAAGCATCTCCTTTTAAACGTTTTAAATGCGTGGACAAATTTATGGATAATGGATCCATGAATGCTTATGGTTGGTGGAGTCTAATAATTCAACTACTTGTCTACGGTACCTTAAAGCAAGCATATCATGAGCATCTCCTTTCAGACGTTTTCAATGTGTCTACAAAGTTAGGAAAAAATCCGATCAAACCTATAAACATATGAAAATATACCATTTCTGCTATCTATTATTTTATTTTTATCTAAAATATTTTCTAACATTAATATAAATAGTCAAAATACTCCTCAAATGTGTGCGAAAAGATGCATTCCCTTAAGATATGCGAAATGACGCATTCCCTAAAGACGTGCAAAATGAAGACAATACATTTAACGGTCATAGACTCTATCATATTGACATGATTGATCGTTTGACTCCAAAGACAAAAATGGGAATGCAATGAAACATTAATCAAAATATAAAAAATCAAAATAAATAATATTAAATATAAAATTATTAAAAATAAAAAAAAATTATATTCTACATAAGAATTACAAAAAAAATTTTCTCTCAACTCTCACTCCTCTCTCTCTTCTGTTTTCCTCTTCTTTCTCCATCTCTGATCAGATTTGCAGGTAGGATCAACGGCGGTGATATAGTAGGTTCAACGGTGGTGGCATAATGGAGACCACCGAAGACCACAGTGGTCTCCATCATTGGTGGTCTCTAATGTCAGAGACCATTGGAAACTTGAACTGGGTCTCTAGCAGTGGAAACCCAATGAAGACCCGAATCGGGTCCTTTACTGTTGGAGATCCGTTCGCTTTCTCCACCATTATAGTTATGATTGGCGTTGTTGTTGCCGTGGTCTTCACCATTGGGTTTGTGGTTGTTGTTCACCTCCACCGTAACCGAAACTGGGTCTCTATTTGTGGTTCATCTTTGGTTTTTTTTTTTTTTTTTTGTTATGTTGTTGTTTCTGTTTGATGTTTGTAGTGTGGGTTATGGTGATGGCTGGTGATAACGGAGAGTTCATGTTCCTATTTTAGTGTTGTTGTTGTGTTTGATGATGGAGAGTTCATACTGGTGGAGATCCAGATTGGATATTTACCATCCATTAGCTAGTTGAGATCCAATCTAAATCCCCCATTTTTTTTTAATTTATTATGTTGATTACCACCATCATTTCATAGATGGACGGTTAGAGATCAATGTTTATTAGTTTATTATTTTTAATTTTAAAATATTATTATTATTTATTAATTTTTTTATTTTTTTAATTTGATATCAAGATGGATAGTGAATATTTGTTTTATTTAATTCATAATTTTTTATTTAAAATATTATCTTTATTATTATATTTTAATAAAAATTTAGGATTAAAATCTCTTTTTAAGTTTTATCAAATTTCTTTATTGTAACAATTATAATGAAATAGCGTGTGATAAAATGAGATATTTTCAAACGGTCGGAGGTTATTTTGGGATTTTCGGACAAATATGGATAATGGAGATACAGTACGTTTGCGGTTAAGTGGGGTTCCAGACGCTGTATGCATGCATGTGAATTGTTGATGCAAAAGTTCTTAATAATCTACAAAAAATTTATGCAATTGTACGAGAGATTGGAAGTCTCCTCGTGATTTGATTGATTTTTGTCTTTATATGGCAAAGCATCAAATAATTGTAACAAAGAAACGAAAAAATATAAAAAGAAAAAATCCCGTAATAATCTTTTTTTAGGTTAAAATTAAAAAAGATATATTTTTTGAGATTTTATACTTTTACTAAATATATTTTTATCCAAAAATAATTATTCTTACAAAATTTTTAAAAAAGAGTTAGCATTTTGAATATAACAAAAAAAAGTCATTTATTAAAAAAAAGCCCAAAAAAAAAAATTATTGTACAGGGACATCAATAAGTGACATAACTAAAAATTCATACAATAAGTGTGCTTATATAAAATAATGACAACAATAAAGAAAATTTAAAAACATTACCTATGATTTTTATGAAAATAAAAAATCAATAACATGAAGAAATTCATGTAAAATAAAATAAATAATTAATACACTTAATTTAGATGAATCAAATAGTCTAACACTTAAAAAGTTCTAATTATGGTATTAAAAAAAAAAAAAAACAGCGTAAATTATATATTGTTATAATTTTCCTCGATTAGACTTCTTATTTTGAATCATTATAATCTTATTCTCACTTAATTGCAAATATACATATATATATATATATATATCTGCATATACAAGCAATCACATATATAAGCAAACTACCATTCAACCATATTTCCTATTCAATTAAGTGAAACTAAAACAAAACGTACAAAAAAATTGAGATTTTAGGATTTATTGATTAAATATAATAAATTAAAATTTGACATTTTAGGATTTATTGATTGGATGTATGTCAAACTAAAATTATTAAATCTAAAAAAAATTAAAAAGAGTAAGAACTAATTTAAATAATATAAAGCTATTATATTAATTTAAAGTATAAGATCTATTGTCAAGATTTTGATGATACAAAGAAATTGTTAGTGTTGGTTGAAGATGAATGACAAAAAAAATTTAATGTTGGTTACTAAAAGACAACATAATTCAAAATAAAATAATTGTCATCAATTATGGTTGATAATTCTCAAAAAAAAAAAAAAAAAAGGCAACTCACTAAATTTTGATATGCATTCATTTATTTAAGTTTTATAATGAGTAATGTTAGACTTCTCAAATTTTTTCTTAAATTTATGTCTAAATGACATGAAATGTGAATTATTAAAATCCTATTAATTATTATATCATCTCATTTATAAGATGTTGACAATCTATGCCACATCATTTGTAAAATATAAAAGGAATTTATAATTTGAGATGAGAATTATGTGGATAAAGAAATGTTGATTGATAGAGTAAAGAAATTTAAATGAAAATATTTCATTATAATTGTAATGAGTAATAAATTGAGTAAGTTCTAAATATTAGTGAATCAACAATCACAATACAATGACAATTACAGAATGAAAACAAGTACCAGAACATAATGTTATAGTAGAAATTGTTTATTATAACAATGCTATAACAATAAATCAAAGTTAAACAGTGAAGTAACTCTTTCAAATAAGATCAAAGAAAAGGAAATAAAATACTAGAAATATGAAATCAAAACTTGAAGATAGATTCTTGCAATACTATAATGACTTTAAGACAGTAATCGCTTTTTACTCTAACGCTTATAAACTTTGAGTAGCTGTCTCATAGGATTCTCTTCGAAATTCAAAAATTAAGCATGGGATATTTCTAAATTCTACCAAATCTTTTATTTTATTTTAAAGTTTTGTATAGAATTATGCAACTTAAAAAAAAAAAAAAAAATCAGTGATTATAGAATGAATTTGTTCTGTAACTTATAGAAGTTGTATAGTTGCTTATGAAGCAATACAATCCTTCCAACCCACGACATTTAACTAAATGCACCAATTCAAGTTAAACTTAAATTTTAAAAATTGAATTTTAATTAAAATAAATAAATAATTAAATTGTTGGGTTATGAATCCAAGCTTAAGCCCAAAAGCCTAAGGATAGAAATAAGTGTTACTTTTTGAATGTGGGATTAAAACAAGCTACACAACCTTTACTCAAACACAACACACACTCTTACAACAGTAACTTTTACATCTTTTTAATTTTTTTTTAAAAAAAAACACTTTTATATCCTTTTGGAAAAAAGAAAAACAAAAACCAACAACCATTGTAGAATAGAATGCTACACTTAGAGGAATGATTTTTCCCAATCTGTAAGGTGTAGCCATATTTATACATATAATTTGAGGTGGGAGTTAAAAGATAAAGAATGTTAGAGGAAAAAGTTAGATACAGATAAGTCGTTATTATTGAATAAGTATAAATTGAGTAATTTTGATATTTTAATGTTTTTGGTAAAAAAAACAACAAACATAAAAGCGTAGTAGTAGAATGACACTAGTGGAATAATAAAAGAAACCAACGTTGATTGATAGTGTAAAGAAAGGTTTCATTATATTGCACTGTAGTAATAAATTGAGTCCTT